>WBNM01018116.1:314636-333169 GCA_013399055.1 Ramphastos sulfuratus | reverse complement strand
GGGGGGGGGGGGGAAGAAAAAGCTAATGACCTATAATTGCCATGATAGTGGAATAGGGCCCAGGCAGCTGTTTTACATTCCCGGTATGTATAGTATGCAAATATCTACAAAGGGCCGACACAGTTTCTCTATTGTGGATCCTGAGGGTAACCAAATTAGCCTTTGGCAACCATGGTAATTGGGAGGTGCTGTTCCCATTAGGAGTCCTGCAAATTATGAAGAAAAATGGACCAAAGGCTTTGTCACAAATAATAATAGCGAGAAGAAAAGAGCAGGCAGCCGTCTTTGCTTTGCTTTCCTTTCTTTTTTTCCTATTTCTACATTGTGTTGTTAATATCTCTCTATCTCTCTGAAAACAGTCCTCGGTGTTCTGCTGGACCCTCCTGGGCTATGCACAGCAATAGGAAGTTCTGGGGAATACTAAATACAGGACACAACATCAGCTGCAAATTCCCCAACCAAAAGCTCCACGATCAGACACAGTATTCAGACAGTGCTGCCTCTGCTCTATGCAGCTTTTTTGCTGCACAAATCAGAACCAACTTGGCTGATGCTCTTATTTGCAAAGGACTAACCAAGATGCAGAGTGCCAGTGAAGTTTTTTCTCCTCAACTTTGATTCACGCAGCTAAACACAGATTTGTTCTATGAATCACCCAACTTTGCTACACAAGAGGCTACATTTTTCTACTAATGATTTGAATTTGTCTTTCACTCTTCCCACCCTCTTTGATCATCCCATAGTTCTCAATTCCAGCTTGCAGAGCCCCTTTTGATTGTTATGATCTACTAAAAAATTCACAACTGCCAACTTTTTGAGTGGAGCTCTCAGCTGTGACACCATAAGTCAATGACGAGCACATTAAATGCTTTTGTCTTTAACTCTCCCTGAGAACAGAGCTCACCATCTTCAGGAGCTCTCCTGGCTGAGAGCACAGGTGACCTAGTGACACGGCAAGGAGATCAGACCCACTTGCACCGACGGTTTGGTTACTGCTCAGACACTGGCCTGGGATCATTCCTGCAAAACCCAAGTATTTTTGATAAAACTCCTACCCTCACAATAACAATTAGAAAATGGTCTCATTTGTCTTGTACTTCTTTCTGTATACTTTGTGACTTTGTGACTACATCTCCTGAATAAGCAAAAAAAAAAAAAAAAAACAAACAAAAAAAAAAAAAAAAAAAACCAACCTCTTTCTTGTGTTCTATTCAGTTTTGTACAAAAAGTAAAGCAAGGTGCCATCACAAGGGCTGAACACTGCAACCTACAGAAGCTCATTCCTGCTGCTTCCCAAATGCTCATTTCAGGCGAGACTCTTGTTTTTCATTTTATCTGCGGTTCAGGGAAGGACAGCAATTACAAAGAGAAAAGAATGGACTAAATTTCTGGCTTAAAATCCAAGGGACAGAATAAACAGATGCAGAGACAGGGGGAAAAAAAAAAATCAAAGTTTCTGACTACAATGGGAAAAAAATATAGAAGGAAAAATAGATGAAGTAGGGTGGCTGGTGAAGGAAGCCCTCCGTAGTCCAGGAGGCCTTTTATAGATTGACCAAAAAAATGAATTACTCTAGTTCCTAGATACTGACTCAAAGGACAAACCTAAACAAAGCACAAAGGTGAGCAAACAACACTGGTCTCAAGATCTGTTAGAATTTTAGAAAATGGCATTTACCAGAGGAGAAGTTCACAACGATGCAATGACCACAAAGGTAGGCAGCTGGACTCTCAGCAGGCCTTCAGGGTCTGACCTGAGCCTGTGGAGTGCCTTTGCCTGCTATAAAAGTGAGCACTTCCCAGAATTAACCTCTTTTTGAATTTTTTTAATATAAATCTGAGTCACTGCGTGCACCTCTTCAAATGAAAGAGCTGAGAAGCCTCCCCTCTTCTACGTAATAATCTGATTTCTACACACAGAGAAGAGTCTCTGTGGCCCAGAGGAAAATCTGACTCTTACATGGCTCAAGCTTATTTCCTAACCTACCCTTCTGCAAAATGCTGCAGAGCCAAAGGCTGCTCCCCACAGCCCTCTTCTAGGAAAGGGAACCAAGGTCTGTCTTTGCCAAGCAGGAACACCTCCAAGTGGGGTTCCACCCTGCAGAGAGGGGATGGCCCCACAACCCCTGCTTCAGAGGCATCATGCATTTGTTTAGCACACTGGTCAATTCCCCAACATTTGGCAGAGACATGGGATGCTAACAGGGAACATCTAGGTTGAGGACCCTGCCCTGGCTTTTTGTGAACCAAGCTCTAGTGCAGTTAATCCACTTTTCATACCAAAAGCAATACTTTGGGCACCTTAAGAATTTTTGTGCAGGAAATTAAGTGCCTAAGGGCTGAACAGGAGATTTTAAAGACAAGTTGATTGAATGAACTATTTCTGTATAAACCTTACTTTAAGAATCTTCAGTTTCTTTATATGCACTCAAACTGCCCTGGCAAAGCCTGCTTAGTTTTGACGTCCCTGCTGTCCATTTTGGACAGCTGTTCAGTGGTGTACTCCTGGTACAGCCCACCCACCCAAATTTCCTTCCCATGGAAACTGGGATAGGAAGCAGGGTTTGAGCTGATCCTGCTACTGCAGAGAAGTTGCAAGGCACACACAGAAGCAAGGAATTCAAAGTTGTCCAGGTTCAGTAAGGTGGAAGAGAGCTTTATGGCTACAACCTTGATTCTGAGAAAATGCAACACTTAAGGACTCAGTATGTGTCCATAAAGCAGTCTAGTGCCAACATGACATACACAAACTTTCAGAATCATAGTAAAGTATCTTTTAGAATGGAAACTTCAAGAATCCACCACAGGAGAAGTTCTTATTGTGTTGGTGCTAATTAATGTGACAGATTTTTTTCTGCTGGGGGACAACACACCTTGCTCTCAGTTCCATACCTAATCTGGTATTTTTCGCTCAGTTGCTCCGGGCTGGCAGTCTGAATGGTCTCTTTAAAGTGACTGCAAATGCCAGGAGAACACTCAGGCCTTTTAATGCAGATCACATTCAGAACAACCACTTCAAGAATCTACATTCTGATGGCTGTGAAACCCGAATCGGAGAGTTCTACCAGAAAAACAAAAAACAAAACAAAACAAAACCACCAAAACAAACAAACAAACAAACAAAAACCCCCACAAAACCAAAAACCAACAAACCAAGTCTCACAAAGAACAGTCGTGGTTTAATTCCTCATGCTCAGACTAACTCTCCATCTCAAAACCACTGTAGCAAAAGTCTTAACCCCAGATCTTTATTTTTTCATGGTTTCCCCTCAGGGCCTCTTTAAGCAGCCGGCAGAAGAGTCACTTCCCCGCCGGTGCAGTTGGCACGCCGGCAAGTGTACTTAAAGTTTGCGTCTGATCAAGTTATGTGTATTGGATCTGAAACCAGTTAGTCAATTCTTCCAGGTCCCTAAGTGGCGATTTGTGGTAATGTCTACATCAATACCAACGGAGCGGTTTGCGAGCTGCTTTACGTAAAGCAAATGTCTGAAGGATGGAGGGGCTGCCTCCAAGGGTTCTCTCGCTTAATGGAGATGTGGCTGGGAAAAGAAACAGGCAGACACAGAAGCAGGGCTTTTAAAGGAGCATCCACCGCTGGAGCACACAGCCCAGAGGAGATGGCATTGCCCAGTTCCTACTGACAGCTGTCTTCTGGACAGGCTTTAGCCATTGAACCTTCAGATCTCTGTTGCTTAGGCTGAGTTGGCTCCCTCACTCTTACCACCAATAAGATACAATCCTGCTGCATTCAGCAAAATATTTTAAAATTTATTATTATTTTTAATTTTAAGCACCAATCCTGGGCCTTCCCTCGTGTGTTTTCTTACTCCTTGAGTTCCAGATGTGGGATGGAGCCCACAAATTAGAAGCAATGTAAAGTCAGGAAGCCAGAAGACCCACCCTCAAACGAATCCAAATTGCCCATTCTAGGGTAAAATGCAACCGAAAATTAGAAAAAGGTAAAAGATGTTTTGTAAAACAAAGTTATGTTGAATGAAAAAGGGTGGTAAGTGGCTGCTGTTAAACATGGTTTCTTGGTTCAAACTACAAATAATAGGGGACAACTGTAAGCAATAAACAACATGTGCTTCTCCATTTCAATAACAGCTTTTCTTCCTTTAATATTTCTCTTTCTTTAATATTTCTCTTTTTAGTCCCAAACAGAACATGAGCACCTGCAGAGGAGAGCACAGCATGGATCTGCAGTACCCAAACTCTGCCAGCCCAGACCCCTCCAAGGGCCTTTCTGAGCTGCCTTTAGGTAGAAAGGATGGACATGAGGTAAAAGATCAGAGGCTGACCACAGCTTGAAAACCTGGAGGTAACTAACATGACTGAGAACTTCATTGTACCAGATTCGTGGTGAGGGGTGAATAAAGTTTACATGTGGATTGTGAACACACCTACACATGCACATTTTGCCCACAGGAAAGAGAGCAAGCTTGAAACTTGTACATGGCTGGGGATGGGATACGAATGGAATAAAGGATCCAGCCAATCAGAGGGAAGCTTGGGCCACATGAGACCATCCCTGGAATGTCATTGCCAGCCCAGACACAGCACATGTGTGCAGTGATGAAGCAATGCAGGCAACACACATGAGCATGTTACAGCATGTAATCTGTTAAATCTTATTTAGGGCCACAACGCTCCTCTGCAAAAATACATCCCAGACCAGGAATCAAAACCTCCACAAAAGCAGAGGTGCCACTGCTGTGCCATTTCCCTCCAGCATAGCCAAGATTACCTGATTATTTGCTAGGATCACAGAAAGGGAGTATCCCTTGGCGTAGCCTTTCCTTGGAAGATCTGTTACATCTGCAATGGTGAAATGTCCACACAAGGTGACTTGGCTGCTGTTCCTGATGCTGCACAGGGAGAAGATGGACTCTGTGGACTTGCTCTGTGCCCTTGGCACGTTGCTGCCTCTGCACTCTGCTTCAAACAGAGGAAAAAACTGAAGATTCCCACACCAGCTCTGTGCTGATTTACACTTTGTTAAGTCATTTAAATATCCTGCCTGAAGTGTAAAATCTGTGAACTGTCAGCAAACTTCAACTTTGCAAAAAATTGTTGCTATTTATTATAGTAAAGTGTGAGATGTGTACCGAGAGATAGCTTTGACAGAACAGATCTTATCTCAGACAAAAATATGGAATAAACGATCTCCCAAGAACTCCTTCAATCCTGTTTTCCATGACTTTACAGAGAAAATGAGCAGAGCACAAACTCTGTGGGCAGCTCTGCTCCAAGAACACCACTCCCAACATGGGCACTCAAGGGCTCCCTCCCTTTGGGAGCTGGCATGCCAGCAAACAGAGAAGCAAATCCCTCTTCTGCCCCAGCGCTGCACAGCCCCAAGTACTGCAAATTTTCAAGATGCAGACAACATTGAAGATGCTTTTTCAGACCCTTAATCATATAATCTTAGTGATTTCAGATGAAGAATAAAAGCAGGAAAAAAGCTCCAAACCCAACTTGTCAAACTGCAGCAGAAGAACCATCTCTCAGTCTGTCACATCTCTGCTCCCCATTGCTCCCACAGACAGCAAAGGGACTTCAGCAGCACTGGTCATGGGAAGGTCAAACTACAGATTTTTTCCTTTTGTTTATAATCTGCATTTTTTATTTTAAAGCTTCAGTAAAGCTATCATGAGAACACTGTAAACACCTTCCGATACATTTTGACTGTTTCTTTCAAGCCTCTTCAGGCCCAGCACTGACACCCAGCCCTACTCCCACCCATGCAAAGCAAGTCCCTGAGTGGGGATTTTAGCACCTCACAAGCACGCAGGAAAAAAAACCTCTTCCATAAACAGCTCCGTGACCCTGCTTCATTTGAAACTCCCATTGATTTCAGTGAGGGAGCAAGTCAGACTTAATAAGACAAGACTCTAAGGAAGGATCACAGAGGAGAAGGAGAGAAGGAAGGAGATGTTTATTCAGGAGAAGGCAGTGAGAGTATTTGTTTATGGTAAATACATTTTAAAGACGATCAGTAATTTTTTGCAGGCATTGGAACATGCAGCATGCATTATGTTTGTTATTGCTTTTGGAGTTAGCTTTTATTTTTATATTCATTTTTGTTGTTCTTTTTAGATCAAATAGCGAATGATTGGCAGGAATCGTGGCAATCCCAAAGAATGCTCATTTATTTCCTACATTTTCCTCCTATATTTTCAGATTAGTGCATGTAATATTTTAATGCTGTGGCATAAATATGCATGAGAGTGAGAGCTCTTGTATTTATACACTTGTAGTGTGTGTGATAGTGATAGCCACGTGAGTAGATAAGAACATGTGGCAAAATGCATTTAAAGTGCAAGCTTGTCAGAGTGCAGGGCTAGCAGAGTAAGCCTCACACCAGGGAGATTTCACTCAGGTCACTGTCACAGTAGCTGAGAGCTGAATATTTGACCAGTAAAGAGAGAAAGTCTGGAGTACCAACAGATATGGCATTTTCCTCCATTACTAATGTCTCCAAGAAATAACATCATGACTGAGGACTTTTTGGAATAAAAAAAATAGTAATTTGTTTTAGAGACATTTTTAAATAACAAAATTCAATTTTTGTTTTTCAATTTGAGTTGGATTTGTGGCAGGTTATGGAGTAGATTTATAGGACAAAAAGCTACTTTGGAAAATATTTTAAATACATATTAAAAGAAGAAAAATGACTGAACTATAATACTCAAAAGACATTAAATCAAATATAAAGACATCTCAATAATTATCTCCATGAGGACCTTCCAGGCACCTGTGTTCCTGCTGATGACACACATGCAGTTTAATAAAGACAAAAGATGGAAGCACAAGTGGGATATATGGGATACTCTGGAACAAAGGGAGTAGAGATGTAGTTACTGCAAAAATTAATATCTATGTATTCGATCAAGCCTGAAGTCCATCATTATGGAACACTGAACCACCTTAAAGCCTTTCTGGGTCCAATAGGACCCTGCTGCCTGGGTTTGCCCATGGGGTAGGCTGCGAAACAGCTGGAGTGATAGAGCTCCAGGACACGCAGCCATGGAATGGAAAAGCTTTTTTATTCCTGATCCAAAGGCAGCACCTGCAAATATCCCACTCCAAAGGCATGAATCTGAATGCTTCCTAATCTGGTCTGATTCTTGAGAAATGTCTGTAGTCTCAGGCACAGATGCAGTGCTGACTGTTTGCTCACACCTGCAATACAGCTGCACATCTTTGTGAATCCAGGAGATCGAACCTGTGTTAGGGTTCCCGTGGTACCTCGGGAGCCGTCCGCAAGAGCTGGTCTACCCAGGAAATGACAGTCATATGGGTGCTACACACTACCCTGCCTCCCCATCCCCTCTTGCAGGAGGATGTATCGCTTTTCCTAATTCTGGCCTTCTACCTGTTCAAAAACATGAGCAGGATTTATCTCAAGAGGGAAAATGACTGAAGACCAGCCTGAAGAGGAACAGTAAAGCATGCTACACACTTAAAAGTGAAAGGAAACATGCCACCCAACCAAATAGTTTAGTACTTCAAACAAACATGACAGAGGCCTAATCAATTTTTCTTTTTTTTTAATATATATAGGCACCTGATCAATCTGAGCCATTCCTCAGTGTAATGCCTGGGTTTTGCTACAGCCAGCTCTCCATCCATTTACAACAGGGTGCGTTACCGCAGTCAGGAAACTAAGCTTGAGGAAAAGTGATGGGCATGCTTCAGAAATGGGAAGGAACTGAATGTCCTCACAGTAATTACTGCTTGGGACCAAATATTTTGACAAATCAGTGTCTTAGGTCTGGGTTGATGGGATAAACTTCAGTTCCTTCAAAATTTTAGCCCTTCCAGCTATCACTCAGCACCTGGGCAAGAGCTGAGTCAAAACAACACGTCTTACATGCTTTGACAAACAGCAGAAAGCAAGATCAAAGTGAAACCACTGTGGAGACCTTGACGGCCTCCCTCTGTCCTTCTGCCTGAAGAAATGGTGTTGGAGGCAACAAACAAACACACCAGCTCATTCCAAAGGATTGAGGAAAGGGAACATCTACTCATTTACCCATTCTGTGGTCAAAATCATTCTGTCTCCTGAATATCTCATTAGACAAGAAAAATAAAAGCTGTAAGTATTCCTCAACTAAATTCAGAGATGAGTTGAAATGTAAACTGACAAAGAAACCAGGAAGACTTTTGGTTAGGGAGATTTCAAGGTCTCTTCCTTCTGCTGTCCATTCCATCTCAGAGATAATGACTCTCTAATCCCTGATGATGTTTCTCTCTTTTCGCTAGGGATGTGACACTGAGGCAGCTGGGAAGAGGAGATCTCCAGCCTGACCTGCACCACGGTAGTTCATTAGTCACAGGAGAATTCACACAAGTCTTTGAGCNAGAATTAAAAAAGTTTTTGGACAAAAAAATTCCTTTTTTTTTTTTTTTTTTCTGTAGCATGACTACATCTGTCAGGGAGCAAGTACACAAGTCATCTCCTTCCCCAAAACCAACCCAAAATGAAGATGTTTGTCAGGAGAAAAAAGGCCAATATAAAAAAAGCAAAAAATGAATAAAACCCAAAGGAAAAAAAAACCACTGAAAAAAAAAAAATCTGAAAGTGCAAAATTAAAGAGCTGACCAGGGGATGTGGGCCAAAGGAAGACAAAGGAAGGCACTGAACCCACCTGGAGAGCAAAGCTGGCCGTCCAGCCCCGCTGGCCAATCGCCGGGGCCTTGCGGTGGCAGGAAAATCCATCCGCTCGGGCGCATGTGGCTGGAGAGCGTCTGGCGGCCGCGCCGGTGCCACGCCGAGCGCTCCCAGTCGTCCCACGTCCCCGTCACACTGTGGAGATTGGCTGCAGAGCGTGGTGGGGAGGGGGAGATGTGCTGGGAGGTGGTGGGGGAAGCTGGCTGCTGGGGAGACTGGCTCTGAATTTCTTATTTTTTATTTTTAAGCTACATAGATGGAATGAAAAACCCTTCCGTTTATTCCGTTTGGGTCATATGAGGGAGCCACTGGCAAAGATAATATATGAAGCAAGAGAATGAGAGGGAGGGAGGAGAGGGAAGGAGGGAGGAAGGGAGAGAGAAGCAAAAGGCTTTCTATTATTCGGGACACTGGTGATGCACACTGAGGCAGTTGGAAGATTAAATTAAGTATTATATCTGCTGACCCCATTGCCATGGTTACCGGACAGCGGAAAATATTAATCAAGCCGAGCCTTTTCAGCTGAACATACCAGAAAAAAACGCTAAATATAAATATATATGTATGTAGCTGCTGCTCAGCCATGCTAATGTGGAGAGCCAGCAACTGAACCACCTGATATCATCAAGATAAACAAATTTAAAATATCCTTGCTGCACGAGAGGGCTGACGTCAGCGTGGCGAGTGCAGTGCAGGGAGTGGGGCTGCAGCATGCTCACTCGCCCTTCCGCCCATCAAAACCGGGATTTGAATACGGAATGGGAGCATCTTGCTGGGTGTCCGTGCTGAGGGGGTGTTGAGGGATCTCCTTCCATAAGGAACAAAAGCATCACCTCCCAGCCAGGGCAGCACCTTCCAAAGGAAGGCAGAAGGGATGGGGAGCCCTGCGAGGGTGACTCAAATGAGGGTGAGTTGTTGGGCATGAGTGCTGACAACACTGCCCATAAGCCACCTCTCCCACAGAGGGTCAACCTCATGTGGAGCTGTGACGTCATGTCCAGACCACACACCTCCTGCAGGAAATTAAACAATTCTCACCAAATTCATCTTCACCTTCAAACCAGAAATGGTGCTCAGAAGGAACCTCAGTGAAGTCTTGGTCAGTACATGAGGAGATGTTCTTTGTCTATAAATTCTGCATCTGTGACCTCCTCTGCTACAGACCCTGTTTGCAGGGTACGAACACAACATCTTAACACTCCCAGACAACATTTGAGATATCTAAAGTGATAGATAACAAACATTGTTGATCTCCAAGGAGAATGTAAGCATATTACTACAGAATGCATCCTAATGCATGATAAATCCCAAAGTGAGACCCTAGTCAGCATAGGCCTGAGACAGGAGATGTGAGAGGACCTTCTTCATCTTTTGGAAATGGAAAATGCAACCAAAACGAAAACCTGGCAATAATAATTATAATGCTCATATTAAACTTCTACCATTTTTGTAACTCTAAACTTAAATCCAGAAATGAGAATAACACCACAAATCAATCTATCCCTTTCCATGCAGTAAATTCTTGGTATAAATAAAGGGAATCTAACTCTCTCATCTTCTGCTTTAACCACATATTAGAAGAGACATCCATACGAAGAGTATTTTCTCCCAGTCAACATGTCCACTCCTGTTTAGTTGCCTGATTTTGTCTCTGTTTTACATTTTAGTTTGATGATGTTGCTCCTGATTTGTGCCATTTTCCCTAAAGTATTCAAAGTATACAGAATACTGAGGTGCCAACTGTACATCCTCTGCTGTGACCTATCCATGTATGATGGTGCTAGAGAAATTAGAAGAAATTGGAGAATAGTAAGGAATAGTAAGTCACTAGACTCAATGAAAAAGCCAAGTATTGCAAAGGAATTTGAGGTACAAGCAATTAACAGACTAACAAATGTGCTGTCCAGCAGCTTCTTAGGAAGTAGTACATGTAGTACCTAGCTGGTCAGGTCAAATGACAATTAAACTCAAATGATGAAACATTTGGGTAAGTTTGATGCAGCAACGCAAAGCAGCTAAACAGGAGTATTGTGGAACTTGAATCTACTGACAGGTTTGGGTATGTCAGCAATTGAAACAAAATGGTGGTTTGACAAGAGTAGTGTTAGCAAACAACTGTTAGAGCCTTGCTTGTCCCCTTAGTGCTGTATGCAAAAGAATATAAAATAAAATAAAAAATATATTCCATAAAGCAAACAAAATGCACCAAGCTGAAATTGAGGGAAATGCCTACAGTGCTGCAACCCAAACACTTATTTGGAGGACACAGAGGTAAAGACCGGCATAAAGAAAGGCTCAATCCTGCAGCAGCAGGCATGGGGAACCATGGACAGAACCGTCAATGCCCACTGTGATTGCCCCAGCTCATACCATGAAGTGCAGGATAGATTTCCTGATGCTCACAGACCACTCAGCACATGATGAACCACAGGGGCCAGGGCAAAGC
Organism: Ramphastos sulfuratus; assembly: GCA_013399055.1. Lineage (NCBI taxonomy): Eukaryota > Metazoa > Chordata > Aves > Piciformes > Ramphastidae > Ramphastos > Ramphastos sulfuratus. The sequence goes on along the minus strand of WBNM01018116.1, from coordinate 322,046 downwards.
CAATAGCTAAACCCCCTTGGCCACATGTGTGCACAACCCTGTGCATCCAGGCTGCAGGTACAGCCACCCACCGCCACACATACCCTCACGCTGGCATCCTCAACACAGCAGACTGAGATCAGGAATACAAATATGCATATAAAATATTGTATAGATTATACAAAACAAATGTTCTGGTTCATTTGCAGCTCTGTAAAAACGGAGCCAATTCACTGAAGGCATAAACAAGTCAATCCATTTCATTTTTAAAATGTTAATGAAGAAAGAGATTGTTATTTGTTCTCGGTCTACTTTGTGATTTTAGCCAATAGTCCTAGTGATAATTATCAACTGTTTATATTTAGATAAAAGCAGCCCATATGGCAACGGCAGAACAATCTGATGTTTAGATCCTCAGCTACATGTTTTCTATAAATAATGATTGAATAACTGTAACAAATTATTTCATCAGTCTAAAAGCAGATACCGATATATAACAACTAAGAAAGCCATTTACTCATTATCTGCAAATAATAAATACCTTTGCAACTACATTTAACACTTAGGAAAAGACAAAAATATAAACCCACAGACACTAACCCATAAAAGTTTACATGACTGTATCTTAAAATTTACTTCTTGATTTCCCATGGACACACACAAAGTATCAGATGGGTACTTAGGATAATTAGGGGACCTGGCTAATTTTGCACACATCGACACTTACTGTTATTGGATACGTTTGTATCTGAATCTCACCCAAATATCATCCCTGTTCAAACTGTCCTACCATTTGTGCAGATTCCAAACCTTAGGAATGCCCCTTCCAAAAGGGACCTCGATGCTTGACTGAGAGACCCTCCTCAGGTTTGAAAATATTCACAACCATCAAATTAATGTCATTCCCAACATGATGGCATCTGGAGAGAAAGGTTTCAGCATAGCCTTCCAGGAAATTTTTCTCTCAGCACTCTTCACCAGGATTTCCAGGTTGCAGAGCCCTCCTCCTCACACAAAAGAATGATCCCAAAACCAGACCAGGATGGGCAGCAGCATGGGTAGCATGGGCAACATGGGCAGCCTGGGCAGCATGATGCCTGTCCAGCCACCCCTTCCCGGCAGGGAAAATGATTGCAGCACAATGGCCAGCACGGACAGCTTAGGGCAGCTGTGTCATATAAATTGTCAGCAATGACCATAAGCACTCAGAGAAACAATTTAATTCCTCACTCCCGCCATCATGGGCTGATATATTCTTTCAAGGTCATTACCCAAGGCTAGGAGGGTCGCATGATTAACGAGTGACATGTCCAATGAGGGCGGCTGTGCCTGAGCAGGCCTTATATTAATTAGACAGAAGCACTGAAAAATAAACGGTGCCTGGCCAGGAGGGGCCAAACCAAACCTCGATGGCTGCTGCACCTCCCCGGACTCACCATCCTGCTCCTTCCCTTTAACAGTCAACTGCCACTCCATCACAGACATTCACAAGCATGGTACACAAAAGATGTTTCTTTCCTGGTTTAAATGATTTGGCTGCGTTCCTGCCCACAAAGGAAAAAATAAAAATAAAATGTCCATTGATGAAATAAAGTTATTGTTCAGATACTTTCTGCAGTCTGAGAGGAGACTCCTTGCGACCAGCTAACAGAATGAACTACAGCTTGAAATAGCAAAGACAACCACAGGAAGCCACACACCCAGAAACTAGGGTAGCTGCTGCTCCCAATGCTAGAGATGAGATTCAGTTTTCACAGCCAGACGGTGCTGGAAGGAACCTTTTGGCATGTGGCTGCAGGGCTGCGTGGTTTGGGAGCACCAGAGAGTGCCAGAGCAGACAGGAGTGGGGAGCACTCAATCTCCACCCAACCAAGCCATGCCCAAAACACACAGGGAAGTCCAAGCACTGCAGGCTACTCTGGTTTGGAGAATTTGGGGGGTTTTGTTGAGTAAAACAGCAGCTGGTCATGGTGAGATCCTCTGCCCAGGCTACCAAGCTCTTTTTGAATGCCCTTAGCTCTGCTGCTGGATGCTTATGTCCCCTTCCAACTGCACGTACCAAAGGACAGGTGACACCACACAGTGTGACAGGCTCTGGCATCCCATCCAGAGCTCAGGAAGAATGTACTACAGCAGTAAGCAACCTCGCTTCCTGGCACTTATATGTTTCCTATGACCAAGGAAATAAAAGCATTCTGAACATTCATCACGCTTCTCTCAGGTTTTCAGACAGTCCATAAAGACAGACAAATATTATGCCATGTTAGAGAAGGAGAAACGGCCAACCAAAGATTAACTGACTTGCAAGGATAAGCAAATAACCAACAATGCTAACACAATAAATTAAGGCCACCCAGCTACCCAGCTACATAAACCTGATATTTAAGAAATAAAGGCCTCTCTGACGGCTGCAGCAGTGACCTAACTGCTCTACCATGATGCCCCTCCAAGGAAACACCGTAAATAGTCTGGCTGCCCACACAGCCTGCAATCCTCCCACTGCCACTTCCTCTGCCACCCGCCACATTTTATAATCCTGCTTATTCTCCAAGCAAACGAGATGAATTTCTCCCATTTTGCTTCCCTGGTGGTGTGTCCTGCCAGCTCCTTCCCTATCTACCATTTCACAGGGTTTCATTGCTCCCCAACCATGCACTTGGACTTCTGCATGTTTACATGCTGCTGCTGCTGCTGCTGCCTCTCTTGTTTGTGAGCAATAACTGGGCTCCCAGGACCTGCAGGAAGGTCAGACTTTCCAGAGTGGTAATCCACCTTCTGATTAATGCACCCACAACACACTGCTCTGAACACACTGGCCTCAACTGGGCTGGGGACAGCAGGCCTGCTGTACCACGTCAAACTGATTTTATACTATTAAAGCAAGAGAGATGCACTGTCAGCAAAGCTGCAGCTCAGGGCTATCTATACTTATTATTTGGAGAAAATGTCTGTGGACACCACCTCCCCACAAAAACCTGGAATGACCACAGCACGTTAACTGTGTTGGAGTTACCTGTTCAAGCAGAAAGAGGAATAACTGCTGCATTTCCACATGTACAGGTGCTGCAAGGGGCAATGGGTTTAAACTGGCGGAGGGGAGATTTAGACTGGATGTTAGGAGTAAGTTCTTTACAGTGAGAGTGTTGAGGCACTGGAACAGGTTGCCCAGGGAGGTTGTGGCTGCTCCCTCCCTGGAGGTGTTCAAGGCCAGGTTGGACGGGGCCTTGAGTAACATGTACTAGCGGGAAGTGTCCCTGCCTATGGCAGGGGGTTGGAACTAGGTGATCTTTGAGGTCTCTTCCAACCTTACTCTTCTATGATTCTGTGATGTGTGTGAGTTAGCACAGAAGGATGTTGAACAAGACAATATACTCAGGGTCTGCCTGAGCAAGGAGGACTTAATTTTCCAGGATTCTCAACACTCAGTTTCAAATAACCTAAATGAAGACACCTCTCACCTCAACAGTATTGCAAAATTACATTTGAGTATTCTTGATACTCAACTGTTTGTTCAGCCCACAATATTGTGATCCCTTCCAACTGCTCAGCTGAAGCACTAGAAACCTTGACACCCTCCTGTACTTCACCTCACAATGTTTATTAGACCACATCTCCTCAGTCACAGTCATACCTTTGCTTGCACACCACCCACCTACCTGGCAGCAGAATTTGTGACCACAGATAGCACGCAGCTGAAGTGCTCCCTGAGATGTGAGGAGCTCGATCCTCTGTACTCCAGACTGGAGTGGCTGCCCTTCAGCCAACAGACTCCTCATGCTGTTGCTGAGGCACAGGCACCTTGGTGCCTCTGCTCTTTATGCCAGCAGGTTCTCACAGCCAAGTTAGAAGGTGTGGGGAGCAGCCAGCCCTCAGCATTTCCAGCCACAGGTCAGGGTGCTCAGAACTCAGCACTGGGCAGTAACAACCTTTACTGACCCTCTGTAATTTCACCTACTAATTTTTTCAGAACCCCCATTTTCTACTTTCAATACATTATGACAAAAAATAATCATTAGGAAGATGAAAAGTTAACCTGAGCAGCAGCTGTTTTCAGGGTGTCGCTGGCATAATCACACTCTTTGGCTTTCCTCTATTCTCACTGCAGAGACGAAAAAAAAGGACAGCAGGAAAAAAGCAAAGCCCTTTGCCCTAATCTCAATCTTTTTGTCCAGTACCTGTTTATTATAATACCATCAAGGGCTCCAAGACAATTTTTACATTCCCCCAGAATGTCTGTTGGACACTTATATTTATCCAAACAGGAAAATATAGTGACTGGGATGTTAATTACACTCAGAAATAATTTACCTTTTAATCCAAACCAAAGTTTCAACTTATTTTCTAGCATTCTAATTTCAATTTTCCTTTTCCTTCCCCCCCCAAAAAAAAAGCCAAAACAAACAAACAAACAAAAAAGCCCAAACAAACAAACAAACAAAAAAAAAAAACCAAACCAAAACACACACACAAAAACCCAAAAAAACCAAAAAAACCAAAAAAACCCAGTATTGAGCAATTTAAAAATTCATCCCAAAAGGAAGGTTTGTCTGACGCAGGGGGTAGGTTTCAACAGCCCCAGTACCGTGTTCTCACTAACAAAGAATTCTGTGTCATCATTACACTTGTACTCTTCCATGCTAATTCTGTTCACTGATAATCCCAGGCTGCTTGCAGGTTAGAGAGAGTGTTCTCCAAGTTGCCTCAATACAGTTCTCATGCTGTCAATTCCCATGCAGTAGAGTCAATTGAGTCTCTCTAGCTTCCCCCATTACCTGTAAAAACCAACCCAAATTTACCCTTGGCCCAGACCAGCTGTCCCAGCCATGGCATGATTGCACAACCCAATGTCAGCCCCTGCAAACAGGCTCCACACTCCAAAGCAGACAGATGAACAGGTAAATCATTTTAGGACAACATGGAACATTGGAGAATGTGGGGAATAAATAGGAGCTCATTTTTTAGGGCACCTCTGAAAGATGAGGAGGAACAAATATCTCTGAAGCAGTGTAATACCAGAAGAGAGAAACAAACATATATGTAAGCATGTATGTAGGGGTGAGGGGGAGAGAGAAATATGTCCAAAGAGCTAAATATGAGTACTTGTGCCAAGCTTGCACACAGCACAGAAGTGATTGTGCTCCATTCTGTGATTCTGTGATCTTCAGATGGACAGGACTCTGTTAAAATGTCTGTTTTAACTATAAATAATTAACACTATATAGTGATAAATAAATATATAAGCTATCAGGCATAACAATTATATAGAATATGTAACAGAAATAGATAATAACCCTTGGTAACCCCATCTTATTGCAAAAACTACAATCTGTGAGCATTTCCTACTCTCCCCACACCCATGGCCCTGGGCTCTGCACTGCTGTTCATCACCTAAGGCAAATGCTGCCTTTCCCTTTCCCTCTCTGTTTCTTTAAAACTCTAAACCAGAAGGCAGCACGCGAGCAATGCCACGGGTCACGATATCAAAAGCAGGAGCTTTCGCAGGTGTCCTCGATAACACAGGCAATAAAAGGCGGCAGTGGCAGAAGCAGAATCACTGACCTTGTTTGATGCTGCACAGTAAAGGGAGCCATGAGGAGCGAGATGCAGCACGTAAACAGGCTGGGCTCTCCTGCTCGCCTACGCCACATCTTTCTAAAGTCATTTCGGCAGTTAACACAGACAGAAAAACAACGTGGCCACCAACGACACCAGACCCAGCCACGCGAGACACTTCTTCACAACAGTGATGATCGCAAAACCTCACTCACCACCCACATCCCTCTGTGGAAGCAGAGCATGTGCTGCACATAGGACATACAAACCCCAACCCTTCACATGGAGCTCAGGCAGCTCTGGCTAGTTGTATGTATGGAGGTGACTGTGAATCAGGGCAGCAGCTCCTGCAAGTAGGAGCAGCTCCCATGCAAGAGCTGCCTGATGCAGAGGTGAGGGCATGCATGTATACATGTTCTTCAGATGGCAACCAAGATCCCTTTGCACACACAATCAAGAGCCAAACCATACATGACCCACCAGGCAAAGCAACCTTCACTGATTTAACGTGGGTTTTGACAGGTATAAAGGCATGCTTCAGCCCTTCAAGATGGTGAATTTCTCTTCCCCTAGAGTGACCACTAGGAATTTTCTTTTAAAAAATTTTGGCATTCCCTTTAATAAATGTGGTTTACACAGAAACATGAAAACTGTTCCATCACCTCATTTTTCAGTCCTGTATCTCTATGGTTACTGTCCTTGTGAAATGTCTATCGTCTATAAATGCTACATTAGCCCCAACCTTTGTTGTGATACAGGGGTCTATGATTTTGAACTGTTAATACTCGTTGATACTTCCCTAAAATTACTGCATTTTGGGCCCCTCCTAGGGAATCTCCTCTTCATGTCCACAATTACATTGCCTTGGAAATCTAATGAGAAGAACTGAGGTTAAATCTCACTCATCTAAGGTAGGTGTGTGTGCTGGCAGGTCTTGTCCTGCTCTTTTAGGATTTTTCCCCTCAAACACTGAGATCAGCTTGGATCTAGAAGGGTTATGTCAAAGGCAGAGCAGTTTGCACTATTTTATCAAGTGACGTGTGTGCTACATGTGGGTGCACATACATGTTCCACAGCTACAATGCAGCAGACGGCAGAGCTCACCCACCCATGGAGCAATTCCATGCACGCACACAGTATTTCTGCATCTGAGTGCATCAGAATTGGTTTGGATTCATCTATCAGGCACCTGTACACTAAAGATCTGCAGACACTCTCTGCAAGGCTCTGCAAGCAAAGGTGGGGTTACCCTTTGCATGGGGGCTTTGCAGCAGCAGCAATATTCTCTGGCGTGACACGAAGGAAAGGCCAACAGGAATAAGAGATGCCACAAAAGACCAATTCCTCCCCTCCCATTCCACTACTTCCCCCCCAGTAACATCCAGTTCCTGCAAATTTAGTAAGGGTGGGAATACCACAGAGCACTGCAGGCAGGCAGCTTAGGTGAAATGCTGGCTCTCATGCTATGTTTAATGTACAAGAGGACTATTTATGTTACATGTATTTAAGTGTGTGTGAGTTTATGTGTTAATGGCTGCGCAGGATACAGGATAAAAACCACACAGCACAGGTAGTCAAATACATGTAAATACAGACAGAATCCCATTTGTTTGGCAGATCACACAAAGGCTAAGAAATGAAAAATGCACTCACGCCCTCTGACACCCTGGCCCAGTGTGTGCCCGAGAGCTCTCGAGGTAGGGACTGAAGATTGGCTTCTGGCTCCCTCTCTCTCCCTCTCCCTTGCCTGTTAAGGAGACACTCTGAGCACAGGGATTGCTCACAATCAGGCTGTGTGATCCACATGCAGGACTTGTAATATGCCTGCTATTTCCCTCGCTCTCCCTCTCTCCCCCCACCCCTCCATCAAACCTCCCC
>WBNM01018116.1:297518-314623 GCA_013399055.1 Ramphastos sulfuratus | reverse complement strand
CCCCTCCATCAAACCTCCCCCCACCCCATCCCTCTTGTTCTCATGTTCAGTGGTTATTTTAGCTTAATGTGGTGACATCACAGCTCTCTTAGTGAGATAAAGCCCTCACCATGCATACAGAATACGGCTCCACTGATCACTTCCAAATGATGGGATTTAGCAAGGTCTGATATTTACTGCTCATCCACAGGATGAGCAGGAGATGCTGCTGTGTTCTGGTGCAGCTTCCACTGCTGCAGCGCGTGGGTGACGGCACAGCATCTGACTCCGTAAATTGGGAATGAGACACTTTTCGTAAGTTCACTCATTTCTGAGAAGCAGAACAGAGCAGTGAGACACCTGTCTATTGCCACCACTCCAGTTCAGTGGGGTTTGCATGCTAAGACTGGAAGGAGACAGCTCTTTGCTGAGGAGAAATGGAGCGCTGGAAGACATCTCATTTTTCAGCATCACAGAGTAGCCAACCCCCTGCTTTGTATTAAAATGGAAATACTCTGTGAATTTTTAAAGTTGCCCAAGAACCCCCTCTGTAACTTCTCATTTATCTGTAATTTCTCCACCCTTTTATATCAGATTTGCAATAACCCCAACAGTTCTCATCATTTTGTTCTGCATTCTTCTAAAATGGGAAACAAAGAAATGGCCCACGATATAAAAACTTCACAGCAGACCAGATAAGAAATGCAGGAGGAGAATATGCAGTCAAATAAGCTTTCCATTATTAACAACTGTGCCCTGAGGTCTGTGGGCATGGTCCCAAAACCTAAATTATCTTAAATCATGAGGTTACCAATAAAGACAGCTCGGGACAGCAGAAGGGGTCTGTGATTTCAAGCGGTTTGCAGACCACATCTATGAGATTAACATTTCTATGCTAAGGTTTATTACTTCATTATAATATTTTCCATCATAAATGAATAGGTAAAACACCTGACTATTAAATATAAACCCATCCCTCAGGATGATCAGATTATCACTTGAATTTGAAATCTTTCTGAATTTTTAATAACGCATAACAAATAAGATTATTTATGCACTTTCTTCGCACTGCTTGCAGGGCCCATGATTACGTAGAGCCTGGAACACCAGGTCTGTAGGAAGGGACACCGACTGCTCCCCCTTGGCTCTTTCTCCCAGCTCTGCCTGAAGCCCCTGCGTTTTCATACTATGGGAATGAGGGACCCTCCTTGATGGCCCAGCCCCGTGGTGGGCACCATTTCAGGCCCTAGTTGCTCTGTTTTGGAGTGTGGGGTTATTATTATGAGGTGGGAGTTGCCAGATGTGATGAGGAGGAAGCAGCTGAGGAATCGGGTTGGCTGATGGGAAAGTCAAGTGGAGGCCTGGCTGTCTGAAACCTCTTCAATAGATCTGTAGTCTGGACTTGAACCCTGCCCTCTCACCTCAGGGTCCCATATTTCTTCCCCCCGCACCCTCCTCCCACGTCTCCATCACCGGCGACGTGCTGGCTGGCGGCAAAGGGATGCGGGTGACCCCCATCCCCCCCGCCCACTCCCCCCAGCCACTGTGGTGAGGGGCAGGAGGAGGAAAGCCATGAAGAGGGGGAGGGGGAAAGGGTCCCCGACTTCCTCACAGGTAATTAAAGGGACTGTTTTCAAGGTTGCATGGGCAAAAGACAATTCGGCCTAATGAAGCATCGATCGGCCAGCATGAGGGTAGACAGGAGCTGACATCCACTCCAAGGTACCTCCAGCCGATATAACACACGGCACCGGGAACCAGCCTCCCCGTCCGTCATTGCCCCTGACCTGCCTCGGGAAAGACTGAGTTTGCTTTCAATGGATCTTCATTTCATAACGGATATTCAGCCTGCAATTACCCAAACTTGTGTGCTAAGCAGGGTAAAATTATTAATTGGAGAGGCAAGTTATTTTTGTGGTGGTTTTTGTTTGTTTTTCTTTCTTGGGATAAATGTTCTTAGTTGTTCACATCATAATTCCGCCAATCAGCGCCAACGGTGCTGAATGCATGAGGTCAGTTATGGAGATGCAGGAAATTACTGGGGATTGGTAGGGACATTTTTGTCAATTTGTAAGCAAAACCCTATGTTATTGCCAGGTTTTCATCTTTTCATCACTGTCAGCCTCTGCCGGCACAAGGTAGCTAAAAGCAAAACCATCACAGAGTCTGCTGGAAAATCAACAGGGAAAGACTTAAAATATATTAAAAATATTTTTTGTGTAGAATAGAAATAGGAAACAGGTACTTACACATAAAAAAATATAAGCCAGTTAATCCCCCTGGAAGTGCTGACACATAAAGCTCGCCGATCGCCCTACCCAGGCGCCTGCTCTCTTGCTCGGAAGCCGAGCGAACAGCTCAACAGCATCGCGCTCCCTGGGCTCCCAAACCTGCCCTCGCCTCACCCGGCCCCTTTCTTCTGTCCCAAATGTTTGCATTTGTAGGACGCCTGAATGGTAATAAAAGGGCCAGGAAATGATAGTTGTGCCAAGTAAATTGGGGTGAATGCTGGGGGAGGGGAGGACGGATCGATTGTGAAACAACTTGTGCATTATCTGGGAAGGATTTGCTCACGGTCCTGCGCTGCTCCGTGTTACAAGAGGCCCCGCACTCAACAATAGCATGTCCCCTCAGAGCAGGAAACACAAAGGGAATTTGCTCTGATTCAATCCACACAGTGAGGCCCTTCTGGGGCTAAAGAGGGTCACTTTTACCCTGGAAAAAAAAAAAAATCCCCTCTCTCTCTTTCTCACACACACACAGATGCATGCATGCACACACAGGATGGAGTTGAAGAAGGCAGCTCGCCTCTCCTCGACAAGATGCTTCAAAATCATAAGCTTTCTCTCTCACTTTTGTCTGTTCAGACTTTAGAATTTATTAGGATGTACTTGAAAAAAAATAAATAAGTAGAATGTGATCAAAGAAGGTGGAAAATGGCCTCTTTTATTCCATTTACTTGTATAACAAGTGTCTTTACTAGGGGACTGCTGCAGCACTGGGCCCTAATAACAAAGGAGGTGACACCGTCAGGGCACACAACTGTAAACTGAATTTTAAAAGGCAGCCGAGAGCCTGGATATCAAGAGTTCTGCTGCATCCAGATCCGTTTGTTTTCTAGCACTTTGCCTTTTTTGTTCAAAACAGCAGTTAGTGTTCTGCTTCTAATCCCAAATTCTTTCATGGAGAACAGGTCAGTAAAGAGAGGCAGTAATTGCGTGCAACACCTGCTGAAATTCAAAAAAACCCAAATTTTTTCCTAAAAATCGCTAAACTGTAGCTCAGCAGATTCTATCTGCATTAATTTGGCTGAACAACAAGATATTGCTGGGGACAAACTCTGAATAAAGCGGTCCCGAGTTCCCCGAATTGGCACAGCTCAGCCTAAACAATGGCTGCTTCCTATTCACCTTAACCCAGCTTTTCAAAAGAACATCCCCAGAAACACAAAGCATCAGCGGGAAATGGCAATTTTATGAATCCTAATCAATCAAAGGGCTTATTAACTCAATGTGAAGCCAGATTAAAATCTTTAATTATAAATCGTGCTAAAAGGAAAAACAAAATGTACTTATGGTACATTGAAAATTCCGGATATTAACATAGTTGCCATTATCTCTCTCAATATTAAATTTCCCCTCCCTGCCCTGCAACATGCTCACCTTTTTCTGTTCCTCAAGAACAGAACTGTGGCACAAACTCATTTTTCTCCTTCCCAGGCTTATTAAAATGTATTCTTTCTCCCCGTACAGGAGGGCTGGGGGGGGGGAGCAGGCCAGGGGGTGCAGGAAGCCCCGTCATAGCCGTGCGGGCGGCGGCGAGGGGCAGTGGTTGTTTATTAAGTGGGCTGAGCTCGAGTTACAGATGATTTTTTTTTTTTTTTTTTTTGTTGGGGGGGACACAATCAAATGTGAAGCATTTCTGCTAATGAAAACGGCATGCATGTCTGTGCGAGCGCGGGTGATTGGCAGGGCTGCAGATTGCTAGCCACAGGAAGGGCCCCGCTGCCAGCGCCGGTGCGAGCGGGGCTGGGGGTGCGTTTTTATCAGGCAGACATTTGGGAAATGACCACGGCAAATGTAATCACAGTTGGACGGGAGGGTGGGGGCAGGGGTGAGCGGGAGCACAGAATGAGATTCGCATGTTTTATTTATTTGTTCAAAGTCACGGTCATCCCATTGTGTGTCCCTCTCCGTGCCTGTCATCTCCAGCCCCTCCAGCCCACCCCCTGCCCCAGCCCCATTGTCATCACCCGAGGCAGAATGAGGCTTGGGTTTAGCACAAAACCCAGCTAACTTCTCTCCACAGCACAGCATTGGGCCGGAAAAGGGCTTATTCTCTGTTTGGAATATAGTATTGTCAAAACGGGCTCTAACTATGTTGTTAAGAGAGACATTTCCTGCACAGTCACTGCTCTTTAACAAGTTCTGGGCCTCCCGGCCCTGCCCTCACACATGCTACCCCTCCCTGCTATCTTGAGTTTGCGTTTGAAATTAAAGGCCTTTTTCCCTTGCACAAAATTAATTTTTCAAAGGAGAGTGAAATTTCCTTTGGAAAAAGATCCTACAGGATACACTGAGATTGTGATTCTAGGTAGTTGCATTTTTCATGCAGAATTCCTATTTTCCTTTCCACCCTTTTTCTCTCCGTGCATTTCTTCCCTGCGGTTTAGTCCTTCAGCACTCCCAAAGTGAAGAGCAGCTTTTTGGAGCTGGGATTTTTCAGATCTGCTGTCAGTTTTGTGACGGCAGTTGAAACCCTGCAACATGCATCCTTCTGTAAAACTTAAGGGAAACACAGCTGAGTAATTTGAGATAAGAGTTTGTATTTTTTAAAATGGGAACTTCAATCGATATTTTACAAACGACTGTTCGGCTCCAAAAGCTCACAAAAGCAACTTCCACACCTTAGAGAAGGAAATCACCTTCCCTGCTCTCTAATTCCCACCTGACAGATCTGACTCTGTCCTGAATTTCCACTGCTGTCCACAGACACCAGAGATTTCCTGCCTGGTTGTTTACAACACCGCACCTGTGTGTGCCATATAGGTCCTTGCATTCCTTGGGCAGGGTAAAAAATTGGAATACTGCTTTGCAAAATACAAACACCACCTGTCTGTGAATCATGCCGAGCAATACATAAATGGAAGAGCCTGGGAGCATGGAAAAGATAACTTAAAAATATAATCTATCAGGGTTCTGAATCTCTCTGTGCTGAATACATATTTCATGGATTTTGGGGTTTTTTCCCACAAATACGCTGTTGCACAAACACTTTGCATATCTGTTCTTGAACTGAATATTTATGCTATATACAGGACACACAGAATATAGAGTACCAGATTATTTTTTTGGCAGATAAATACTGTATGTGCTTTTTGAAAACACAGATGCACGAACATTTATAGAACTCCTTTAAAACCCTAAATGCCGCATAACAATGCTGTTCCTTTGAAGATGATCATTAGACCTAATAACCAGGGTACTGGAGGCACCGATCGCGTCCTCTTCAGCTCGTGCGATGGCCTTTCAGTAAAGTCAGAAAAGATCCTTTGTGCCTAACCCGGTTTTCATTTCATTGCTTTTAAATTTGTTCAGCTTGACTTTTGACACTTCAGAGGCTTAGCCTTTTTTAAGTACAATAATATAATAAATATTTGTGTTGCCAAAGAAAAAGTGGATCTGTTGTCAGTGTTAGAGAAAGCAGGATCTCTTTTTCATTCGTTTGTTATAAATAATTCACACAACTATGTGCATTTTATAAACATAATCTTTAGGAAACTGATACTATCAAATATTTTTGAGACAACACTCAGAAACATATAGATATGCACAAAGTATTTACTAGAGTGCATTTGAAACTGTAAACAAAAAAATTGTTAATAAAAGTAGAAAAAAAAAGATATTTTATGTAAATAATTATGTTAATACAAAGTGTTTTCAGACTTATTTATGTGAATTAGTCATCTGAATGACAAAAAGCTTTGACAAACTACAAACACTTATAAAAAATCATATTATTTGGCTCATTTTCCCTTGCAATTGCCTTCTTTAGCTTGCCTTGGGAAAAGAAGAATGGTTTAGAAACTCCCCTGCTCTCTGTCAATACAGCAAAACGAGCCCAGTCAAATGCATTTTCTTTACTTACACATTAAAAAATGTTTTCACTTTTTTTAATATACATAAACTATTTGAAGAAATTGCGGGGTCTTAAAAAAAAAAAAGTTCAAATACTAAACAAGGTAAATTTATTTTAATTCTGAATTATTTTCTCTAAAATATTTGTGTGTAGCAGGTTTGATTCAATTATCCAAAAAAAAAATTTTTTTTGAGATAACAATTGAATATCCAGAAAATACCTTCTTCTTTCCAAAAGAAAACACTTAAATCATTCAGCACAGAAACAATACATTTAAGATGAATATGAAAAACACTGAGCAGGAACTACCTAAAGTCCCACATCTGCATTTTGTGTAATTTTCACTACCGATCTCATTTTAGAATGTTAACAATTCCTGTTTTGTTACTGATAACGAAATGAGATTTTTTTGCATTACTAGAAATCACAATTTGGAAAAAAACTTTACATTATTTAAAAATGGAAGCTGCAACATTTCACACAAACTAATTGTGCTATTTTAAATGCTCTTTTAAATGTTTAGAACCTCCTTGCTGTTCAGCTCTGTAGTCCCAAAGTGACTGTACGAATTCCATTATTTTCAGGAACAACAAAACCCCCACTTATATTAACAGATGCTCCTACACACGGTAGCATGGTCTCTGATAAAAAGACACCACGGTGTAAGTAGTCTGCAATCATTTGATCTGGATTAATCTTGCTCCACGTTTGCCCCATACACCTGGCGCTCTAGGAATGCAGCAGGCAAGGGGAGGAAGTCAGAGTGCTTTGGGTGCCAAATGACACCCCTCTCCAGATCCCCGCTTACACTCCTCTCCAGATCTGGCTCAGCTCAGCCTCTCTGTTGGGGTAAAACCATTTATCTTGCTCATTCCCAAGGCGGGCGGGCGGGAGGGGCTGGGGGAGGCCCTCACTTTGCCTCTTGTCAGCGGGCATTGATCAGCCCTTCCTGGCTGGTGGCGGAGGTGNCCCAAGTGTCTTTCCTATTGACTGGACATACTGGAACCTGTTTCTTAACTACCTTCTAAGAAAAAAAAAAAAAGTGTTACTGTAGAAAAAGAGGAATTGATGTAATTAACTACACATTGGTTCCAACACTTTGAAGGGAGTTTCTAGGAGGGGTTTATTTCATGCTATTATCTTAAAAAAAGAAAATAATCAAAATAGGAAAATACTAAAAGCAACTGCTCTTCTCCATCCAGAGAACAAATCTTGAGGGGAAAAAAAATCAAGTTTCAAAGTATTAATTCTGCATTCATCAGTCAAAAATAAAAAATTAATAGGAAATTCAGCCTTTGCTGTTTTCAAGAAAGTGTTGATAATTGGATTTATATTATTTAAAGAATTTCTAGTTAATTTTCTTTGTTACACATGAGCTTAGCAGTATTTACTTTCTTAAGTTTCTGCCAGTAAAAAGGGCCCTGGGTTTGACAGAGCAAATTTCCCACATTTGGAAGCTTTTATCCCAGTTTTAACACCTTATCTCTTTTTCTCTAGGGAATTAACTGATATTGCATTAAACCAGAAAATGATATAGAATTTTAAACGGTCCACACAACTAGAAAACTGACAGGTCATTAAAAAGCTCTACTGGAAAAACACTTCATCAAAAAAAAAAATAACAGTTTGTATATATCAGCATATATATATTTACACACATATGTATATATGGTCATATACACAGCAGTTTTAAAGTAGTTGAATAATTTATATAAAATTAATTTAAAATTAAATCTATCTGTTTAATATTACCTACTATATTAATAAAAAGCACAAAACCCACCGAGATTTTCTTTTAACCTAGTAGTCAACAAAATTCATGCAACTGAAGAACACGTAAGTATAATCGAGATTATTTAGATATGATTTGTATTTTCAGCCAAACCCCTAAAAGCTTTTAACAAAAGAAACATTCTTTTTGTCACTAATGCATTTTTTTAATCTGTGTATCTTGCTCAAATTTAAAGTTAAGGGGGGTTTGAGCCTTATTTAAAAAAGGCACACCAGTTTTGTGACACATTTCTTACTAATTTAATGTTGCCTTCTCATGGATTCAAAAACAAAAGGATTTTTCCTGCCGCCTCTTTGATGGTATTTGCTCAATGGTTTCTGCATTTAGCCAGGCTGAGCCTGTCTCACACCTACATTCTGAGAGCTGCCCTCTTAGGAACACAGGGGATGGTATTTCTGGATTTTTTTTGTTTGTTAAATTTCTCATTGTGATTATAACAATATATACAATTAAGGAGAATGCCAACTATTATTTTTCCCAGTAGGACCTGTAACTTTAGGATAATCTAAATTGTCCAGTACTCTCTCCAAGTGTGTGCTCTCAGGGCAAGGGAGCACACAGGTTCTAGATAAGTAATAATTCAGTATATCGGAAGGTGAAAAGAAAAAGCAGAGTACAAAAAAACTCCAGTCCTATTTTTGCAGAAAGCCTCCTCCACCAATTAACTGTAAGGGCTCTTGTTTCTCACGGCTGGAACACTGTGGCTTTCCTGGGCCTGCAGATGCAGAATCTCGGTGTCAAAGGGGAGCCAGCATCACTGCTCAGAGCCTCACCTATAGCTCCTCTTTGTGCTCTGCTCCCCTCACATCTTCTTTCCTTGCATTTACATTTCAAGCAGCTGCACAGGGATAGCAGCACAGATCGATTCTGACATCGGATATTTAGTAATCTAAGGTATGTATATTTTATATAAACATTTCCATTTCGCAGGAGCAGAACATGGCCTCTCTGAGAAACACAAAAGCTCCACAGTGTCTGCCTCAGCCAGACAGCTCGCCCTCTGCTTCCAAAAGTTCCCCCAAAGCTTTGGAGGGAATGTCTGACTGTGCATTATTCACGTTGTTCATTGGCTTCTTCAGAAAGCAGTGCTTGACCTGCCAGTCAAGAAAGGTGTCACAGCACACAAAATCGTTGCTTTCTGGACAGCTCACAGCACGGAGCAGGTCCCTGTTCCTCTCCCAGTCCAATACTGCAGATACTGCCCTGCACTAAGTCCAGCAGAGCTCATGGGGCACTAATTAGCAGAGCTGTCTGGAAAAGCTGCAGGAAAGAGTCTGACCCCAGCATGGATTGCCAAGCGTTAATTGTATGAAGGAATTTTGTGTAATTAGGAAAAGGATATGTGCAGAACCATCCCCTCTGCCGGCACACACATACTGCAAGGACAAGCAAGTCTTTGGAGAAGTGACCGTGTTCCCATTACCAGCCCAGCACTCGCCACAGCAGAGCCTGGATGTGCTGTCTAACACAAACTGCAACACCAATGCACTCTCAGAGCTCAGTGACCACAGACATCTGCCTCAAAGGGTCTGAAATGCTGCAGAGTCAAACCCTGGATTTAGATCTGAATAAACCCTAGCCCTAAGTGATCTCCATTATACCTACCACAGAATGATGAAGATAAAATTCTCAAATTAAACTTGACATAACTGAACTTTCACCTTTGAATCCACACAGAAATTATATTACAACAATCATTTAGGTCTCCTTGTGATAGTCATTTCATATATTATAAAAAATCTACAACCTTGGAAAAAAAGAAACTCTGTGGGGGGGGGGAAAAACCCCAAACAAACAAGCAAACAAGGAATTTAAAAAGTCTCTAACCACTTCCTTTAGAAAGAGCACAACGGAAATATGTTTTTACATACATAATAAAATCATAAAGGTTGCATCAAGTTGATCACTGGCTTTATGTCATTATTCCAGAGGAAGACCCTTCCTCATACACTGCAAAGCTACTTGCCATGTCCAGAGGCAGTACTCATATGAAACTTTAAAGGGACAACACTTTCCA
Source organism: Ramphastos sulfuratus (assembly GCA_013399055.1). NCBI lineage: Eukaryota > Metazoa > Chordata > Aves > Piciformes > Ramphastidae > Ramphastos > Ramphastos sulfuratus. The sequence goes on along the minus strand of WBNM01018116.1, from coordinate 304,697 downwards.
GCCTCACATCGCCCCACTCAGATCCAGGGAGAAGTCACAGCCTAGCAAAGTTCATCACTCACAGAACACCTTCGGACCAGTTCAGTGCCGTGCACCCATGGATCACCTGGGTATTGCATCTTGAGCGAGTCTCACTATAGTTCTGCATTAAAACTGGAATTTCCTCAAGCTGCTGATGCCCAAAGCGTTCTTTTTTATCCTCTTTCCTGGCTTTTCACCTGGTGTCTAGAATTGTACATAACCACACTCTAATAGTTTTACTTGCAAATTTCCTTACATGTACTCAACTTGCTTGATTCATTCTCATTTTATCTTTTGCAAATTGCCTGCATGGTCATCCATTATCATTTTTGCCAGACACTTCCCTGCTTGCCAGCAAGGTCACTGCAAAACCTCTATTGATTTTCTTCCTAAATAGCCAACTGTACAAATACATATTTTACCAACAGTTCTGAAGTTGGCCCTGGGAGGTAATGTGAATACCAACCAACATGGATACCAAAGCCTTTGGAACGTGGGAGTCAGCAAGGGACTTCAGCAGCTTCCCCTTGGAGGAACCATGCCTAGTTAACCCTTTATTTGCTGAGTAGGGAAGTCCATTTGGAATGAAGTAGTCATGTCCATGAACTGATCACCAAACACTCTCATACTGGGATAGCAGACTGACCAGCTGAGCTGCTGTATGACATTTATCTTATGAGCATGTTCAAACACAGTATATTTTGCTCAGCTGATTGATTTTCGCATTCAAACAAACCCTTCTTCAACCCAGAGATATTCAATATCCTTGCTTTGAAATATATCAACTATAAGTTTTCCAAACTTATTACCCAAAACTAAAATCTTTTAGCAATCAAGATAAATATCTGTAATCTCCTCGCCATTGATAGGGAACCTGATGGGACTCGTAGCCTGGCCTAAGATCTTTTCTATTTGCCACAGAGTTTAAATGCCAGCCTGGAGCTCACCAGAAAAATGCTTTGCTATGTCAGCAGTTTCAATTCTATTTTTTTTCCCCCAAGAATGACAGAATCTTTTTTGCAGCTGAATAGGGACCAGCTCTCTCCAAGCCCACAAGCAACACAGATCTGTAGGTAAAACGAGATTTTTTTTTTTCTTAGATTGGTGACCATCTAGGTACTGAAACATTTTAATTCAGGAATACAAGAAAAACAAACAGTGTGGATGAACAGAAAGAGTGATTCAATGAGGGACCGTGCTTCAGACATAGACTTAAAAGAATCCAACTTTGAATCATTGTACCAGATGCAGTCCCAGGGAAAAATGTATGCAGGCAACAGGGAGTTAAGTAAATAAATTTTTTCTTTTCTTTGTCGATGTGTTTAGTTCTCTTCCTGCCAAGACTCATTTCACTCTGCTATCTTGTGAGAGACACATATGGTGCAGTGAAATTGCCATCCAAGAAAGCATGTCCCAGCCTGTTGAGACATCATCAAATAAGATTAAAGCAAAGTAAAAATAAAAAGATAGAACGATTTTTTTTTCTTTTTCTTGTACAGAGAACATCTGATGAAAGTCACTGAGGTACTTGAATGCTTCTAAAGGTTTTGCAACCATTTCTTTACTTTGCCTGGTTAAGAAAAAGGCAGAAATAACAATCCAATATCTTCTTTTTCTTCTTCAAGTTAGTGAAAAAATGTGTTTCATAATAACCTGATGTATATGAATAAAATACAATATTGCCTTCTGTGCTTCTGTGGAAAGAGCACTTAACTGCACAAAGATACCACTGACTCTCTGTGCTGGCTGCCTCTCCACCAGCATCTCTGACTTCTGCATGCAAAAAAATCTGTTGGGGCCAGGACAAAACGATTAGTCTACTTATCTAGTCCACTACAAGGTCCAAGTCACCTTCCAAACAGCACACTCAGGTGTCTCTCCAGCTACGAATAGATACACAAAAATTTAGAATTCTTCACCTGACAAATGCACAAGTCCAAGATGCAGTGTTTAAGTAAGTGTGAAACTGCTACCTTTTTTCTTATATGCGTCGCTTAGAATGAAGAAAACTTTTAAAAGTCTTTTCAGTGTCTATATTTAAAAAAAAACAGGACTGACTCTAGAAATTCCAGTTGACTGCCACTTGCTCTTGCACATGGTACTTATGACAAGACGTAGGACCAGAGTGAAGCTGTTGGGATACTTTACACTGCTATACCAACAGCAAGTGCTGTGAAGCAACTTGCAGCTATTCCTTACTGCTTTGAAATCAGGCTCCAGAAATATTTCATAATCATGGTATGCTTGCCACCAGCAAGGCACCAGTGAGTACATAACATATTGCACATTGTATATTTTAATAAATAAAGAGAAGTCTGATCAAGGCCAAAAAGAAAATCACAAGAGATAGAAAAAAGCCAAAATCAAATTAGTATCGTTGATAGAAGTTGAGAGAGAGTTTCTTAATCATTCAAAATAACCTGCAAAATGGGGTTCAGCTTCAGAAACGGGAGTGTATTTCATGTCTTTCTTTGCTAAGCTCTCCAGTTAAAGACTGCATTTCCAGATCTTGTTTCCAATGCACAGCCTTAACTGGACTGCAGGAAAGCAACAATGCATCAGTAGCAGAGATTATCCCTGGCCTTAATAAGCTGTTGTTGGCTTTCATAACAACTGCAGCCTAGGACGAGTCACACCGAGCTCAAAGACAATCTTACCAATAGCCTGGAGCAAGGATTATAGAAACAAGAATCCAAGGGGAGGGGGGAGCAAAAATCCCAAGAAACAGGGGCTAATGTAAAATCGTTTACATATTAACCTTCTTCCCTTCTGACAGTGGTCAAGTTCTGATTCAAAATACAAATTATCTCCAATTACTTCAAAAGAGGCAGTCACAGAGCTGTCACTTAACCTTCACCATCTGTTTGGCTCAAAAGAAAGCTGTACAGCCTGCCACTTTGACCTCATCTTTCTCTCCATACTGGACAGGCACCAAAAGAAGAGGAGATGGCTTATTGTTCTCCAGAGCAAACCTCAGCCCTGGGGAACTGAGGGGCTGAGGGTGCTGGGAGGGGGAGGGCAGAGCTTCAGGAGGTGACTTAATTTAACTCTTCAGGGGGGAGGGGGAATTTGTTTGGGGAAGATGAGTTTGCAAACCTTCCTCACTCCTTCTGCGACCCATCTCCAGATATGAGGTTTGTTTAAAACTGGAGCCTCTCTGCAAAATGCAGTGACTGGCTGAACAACAGAGGTGGGTGAAAAAAGCAGAAGCTGTTCCAAAATGGATTCTGGACTGGAGATTTTTGTAAATCTTGCGGCCAGATGTACATAGAAAAACAGCAGCTATCTGAGATGTCAGAGGCAGGACAAATCCTGGAAATGAAATAGCTTTCTAGGAAAGACAGTAGCACAAAATGATTGGGAAAAAAACCCCAACCAAACAAGCAACAACAACCAAACCCAAACAAACAACCCCAAACAAATCAATGAAGGGAAAAGGCAAACCCCAGACCACAAAGAGTGCACACTCTGGGAAAGCACTGCTGCAAGTTATAAGTCTGACTCACTGCAAGAGAACTCAGCTCATCACTGCTTTCAGCTGTACTGATGAAACTGAGGCTTCTCCCCCCACTTCTCATTGCCTGCTGCATATCCCAGCCCACCTTGCAGCTCTGGGGAGAAGCCAGGGAGCTTAGGGTCCAATCTCACCCTTGAGAAGTGACAGCAATGAAGGACCAAGCTCCAGTGCTGCAGGCCAGCAGTGGAGGACAAGCTGGGTGTCAGTGAATCAGGCTCAGAAGCACAATCTACAAGTGTAGAGGTGTTGGGAATAAAAAAAACAACTCTTTGAGAAAAGAGATTGCAGAGGGACTGGAGGGCACAGTAATAGGGTGCAAATTTTTGAATGCCTCATGGTTTATGGGCAGTTTCTAATGCTTCTGCCGAGAAACATTACAGCATTTCCATTGGCTCTGATCTTTATTTTTAGTTTTATTACTCACTGCATAACAGGTTTCTTCAAGAGAGAAAGAAAGAAAGCAGATCCCTCTGTAAACAGGAGCAACTCCAACTCTTGAGTGTTTTGCGGAGCCGTGTTTTAGCATGAGGATAATTTCATGTGTGAGAGCAGCTCCCAAAACAAATGGCTCCATAGCCCTGCACACTTCATAACACTTTTGGCATCATTTGGGGTGTGGAGTTAAATCCCTTTTCTTGTCACACGGTATTTAACCCAAGAAATGCACATAGCGGGCAACAAGAGCTGCAAACTTTCCACTCCCATAGCAGAGGGGAGCAAGTCAAATACTCAGAGCTACAGCCCTGCTCACAGTAGCGCTGGACACTGAGAGTTTGGGTTGATGGGAGAAAGGAAAAGCCTGCTGTAGGAGTGCTGAACCCAGTCATGGTCTCAAGCAAAGAGCCCTTTACTTCCTGGAATCCAAATTCCTCTGCTACCTTTTAAAACATTGCCATCCGAATATTGAACTCAATTTGCAGTTCAGAGGGAGACGCAAACCCTCCCTGCGCACCTACCCTGAAGAGCCTGACAACAGCTGCAGCCACACTGAAATGTTTAATTTTACTTAAAACATTCTCTCAGGCCTATGTATTATTTGAAGTATAATGTACAGAATTATCTAATGAATTCCCAAATCAAATACTCTCATTTTGCTGCAGGCCATTTCCCGAGAACAAACTAAAGGCACACAGGCCTCTTTCTGTGCCTGACTGTTGAATTTAAACAGATGTCCAGTGGCCAGCAGCTTCTTTCAGATTACCTCTCCCATTCACCCTTCTGCATCTCTGGGCAGTGCAAACCCCCTTAAATTAAAGGCAAACAGAGAATCAAACTAACAAAAAAATATGGCAAGACTACCAGACAAAATCTGTCATGAGTTCTGGCTGTCCCCTCGCTGCGGTAAGGGATGTGGTGACAGTGAGAAAGTCGCCTGGGAACAGCATCTGGCTCTGATTAGGTAACAAGCTGTAGCATCTGCAAACTTGTCAGTTCTCAGCCCACAACAAAGTCCAGCCAGCAGATCTGTGTTTAAAACGGGAACTAGCTGTTACGGTTTATAAGACAAACATTATCTGTTCCCATTGCAGGGTGCCTTTTTATTAAAAGCCAGCTATAAGAGAAGAAATTAAATGTGCTTGTTACATTGTACTTTTCATCTCAAGGAAAATAACTATTCGGGTTTGAATTTGTCTGTCAGAAACCTTTTTACTTGTCTCTCGTCTATGCAAGGGTTGTAAGCTAACAGTGGGGATTTCACAGCCTGCAGTAAGCAGTCGCTGTCAACCTTGGGTTCTCTTAGAACATTTTTCTGCTTTTTAATCTAAACAAGAAAAATAAAACAAAACTTCCACACAGTAAATCCATGAGAGGTGAGAGATCAGACCTGCACTGTGCTCCCCTGGGACACACAGTGGGGCTTACAGCCTCTGTCTGGGGAGTCAGACACCTCCTTTCCCTGTACCCACCACCCCCCTGCAGCCATGCAGGAGCCTTCCCATCACACCAACAGGCTCGGCTTGACCGCACCACATCCAAATTAATACTCACCCATCCCCAAGATTTTCTTCATGTATTTCGGCACTGTATTTAACTAAGCTGCTATATTTCACTGCTTTTTTTCTTCCTTTTCTTCCTTGCTGTGTTGGAGTTGGTCTTTTTCTCTACTCTCTGCATTACTGAATGACAGCTACAGTACTCAACACCTCTTCTGTAACCTGAAATGTATTTATACTTCTCTTTTGAAAAATGACAAGAGAATACTCTGTGTGCCCTGTACAAGACCAAAGTCCAACATAACTGAGGAAGAACTGAGGAATTATTAAACCTGGAAAGTTAAATTTCTGTTCAACCTCACAGTTATTTTTGAACATCTAAGGGACACCACCTCTGAGCACCACCACAAAATATGTCCCCATAAAACTTCAGCATTAGTCAGATCAGCAATAGAGACTTAGCTCACACAGATTTCAGTGTGTGGTTTTGGGAACCTGTCAGAAATTCATATAATTTTAACATTGCTCAGTCTGAGCAGTTTGCTTTGGAAAATATTTACCTTGGTGCCTTAGTCTGTCTGGGGACCAACCTGTGTCAGCTTTAAACATGGCTTCAAGTCTGGTGGCACCTATCCCAGCATGCTTAAAAAAATACATGAATGGGCAGAAATGAAGAGCTCTAGTCACAGCTCCACCACAAAATCTGAGTAGAATGAGAAAAAAATATATTTCCCAAATCCAGGATACTGCAGAAATCCAAAATAAGGACTTTAGGGGCAAAAATAGTGGTGGTGATGCAAGAACATGGGTGAGGGGGTTTGGTTGGCTATTTTTAAACCTTGCTCAGAAATCTGCCCTATTTATTAGTGCTGAAATACAAACCATGTTATCAACAATCTTAAGGAAATGGATTGATGTTAAGTGATACTTCAGAATCCGCCCCGTAGCAAAGCTCCTGCACCATTACAGACAGATAAGCAGCAAATCCTTCCTGCAAATAAAGGAGACCTCCCCGGCACTCCGTAAACCACACTGCTGGTTTTTAAAAGCCACCGACACAACTTATGGGTCTGGAACATTTCTGCTGTACAGTGGTACGCAGCATCGCCTATAAAACAAGACTTATTAAAATAGAACAATTCCTAATTAAGATAATTACCCTGAAATGTTGTTACATAAGCTACAGCTCATAGTCTTTTTATGAATAATACAAACGAATCTCCAGATTGCATGAGCCTGAATGGATGCCATGCACTGCCATGGGAAAAGCTGTTGGTCTGCTTTCCAAGATAAGCCTTTTCTAAATTTAATAAATCAAGAAGAGAAGAGACACACTTGTGACCACAGGAGACAGGGATCCATTTCCATCTGGGGAGGATAAACTGCATGGAAAACATTTGCTCACAGAAATCAAGCTTTTGGGCCACTGGGAAGCAGAATGGTAACACTGAGCCATGGGAGGAGGCTGCAGTGGCAGGACAGGCTCACAGAGTGGGGAAGATGGGTCTGGGGTACAGGAACTCTCCAGCTGAATCCTTGGGGGCTGACCCTGAGTGGGAGGGCTGCTCTGACAGACACTCCTGGTCTTGCCATCGCATTCCCAGTCCCATGTACCTGGTTGGGAGCAGAGTGGCAACGTTCCATCTCTACCTTCCCGCAGGTGGTAACAGCACCTCAGATACAGAGGCTACAGCTCGGGGGCGGGGG
>WBNM01018116.1:38402-296894 GCA_013399055.1 Ramphastos sulfuratus | reverse complement strand
AAAAAAAAAAAAAAAAAAAAAAAAAAAAAAAAAGAAATACAGCTCTGGATGGACAGTGTTAGTGTGGAACAAAGAGAAGGGGCAGAGACTGCATACATCACCCTGGACAGCAAGAGTGAAAATCACCTCTCCTATCTCTAGAAGCAGCTGGGGATGATTCGCAGTAGATTTTTTGGTAATAAAACTCTCTAACGTTTCTTTACTTGGAAAACTCAGTTTATAGGTCAGTTAACAAGTATTAAAACCACAAGAGAACATGAAATGCAGCACCTTTTCCTTTTGATCCTTTTCCCTTTTGGATGAAAGTTTTGAAGTTTGGAATATAAAATCCCTGAGTTTTTGTTATGTTTTATGCCTCCACGAAGGCATTAAACCAAAAGTTTGTGGGCTGAAGAAATATCCCGTAACTAGTGGGGAATTAAAGCAAGCTGGTATGGGCTGGACACCTGTTAACCAGGTGTGCTCCCACCCGGCTCCCCAAATGGAACACCTCATTTACCAACCAAATCCCACCAGAAAATTACCTGCCCCTCTTGATTGCTGCAAATGGTTTTCATCAACCTGCACTGAACTGCACTCTGTTCTCTCCAAATTTACAGCATCGGCTGCAAGAGCCATTGCAGGAGGGGAAGGAATAGCAGCAATGTTTAAAAGCCATTAAACAAACCGAGGGTCCCCACGGGGAACGGTCAGTGCCTTGGGTGTCCATTCGTTAAGGTGGCTTCCTGCTGAGCACACGACGCAACCCACCACCAGGCACAGAATTGGCTTGGCTTAAAGGTTTTAAAGGGCCTGTTCTCTTGCAGGATGCTTCGGTTTTGAAATCTATCAAAGGAATCTCAAAACAAATTACATGGTAAATTATTATCTCTGTTCTGGCCTCCTCTCTACACCCCACTGTTCAGCATGAATGACGATGGGAGAGCCGCTGGTGAAAGCCTGCCAGATAAGCAGATTACAGAATGTCAGGTGCCTCGGGCTACTTGAAATTTCACAGCCAAACTTCGCTGGCCAAATCAGTTCATCCCCCTAATATGGGTCACAGGCTATTTCAATTAATGCACCTCTAATGACTAACATTTGTTCCCTAATGTGAAAGGAATAAATACAGAGATGCGCAAGACAGAGATACAAAGCAAGAAGCTCTCCCCGTGCCTCTCATCAGTGTCGCTGCGTTTACTGTCTCTGACCAACTAACAGAGATGAGGAAATAGGCTTGCAACAATTTTCTTCAGAAAGAAACCTTTTCTGTGGCTTTCCTATCATCACCAGTTTGTATCTGGCAGCTTTCAGTGTCCTCTAGATCCCAGTGTACTGAATAACAAGGCCTGATATGAAAACAGAATGCAGAAAACAAATTAGCATTTTGAAAATAAAAAGCGTGGCTTTTAATCCTATTAAGATCATGGCTTTTTCTTTTTTTTTAACTTCTCTGAAAGATATACTGATGTTTCCATTAACATAAATGCTGAAATCAGCATTTCCTTTGAAAGAAGTTGTTAATATTTGGAAATGGTAGGATTTCCAATCCTGGATTTGATTGTTATTCTATGCTACCCTGCAAGTGCCAAGGTCATGGGGAGATTCACCTGCACACTGAGCTAAATGAATGCACTCGGCCACAATACATGTATAATTTAACATTCTCCTCTCAAGTACCACCATGCATTCCTAAAAATATTTTATTACAATAACAAATTGGTTTCAAAATCATGCATTATGTATTCTGAAATTAGGTCTGCCAATGAAACCTGTATATACAAACACACAAGCAAGCATGCAGGCCAGCGGGAGCACAGAAATTATAGGTTCTAGAGGAGCTGAAAGGAACAATTAATTCTTCCTGTAACTCCAAAAAGTCCCCTTTTATTACTTTAATCTGCATAGTTAAAAAGAACAAAACAATCAATTGCTGTGAAATGTATTTGGAAATCAAATAGCATGTCTTTTTCTAGATGTCTTTATGGAAAGACAATGTTTAACTGCAAAGTGCACACTGCATTAAAACAGGCACTGGGGAGTTCATTCCTCACCGGTCGGCTTGGGAAAAATAATACAGAGCTGCTCAAATGTTTCAGAGAGTACTGGTTACATTTCCAAACTTCTCCACTAGAACATTTTAAATGCTTTGCTCCTTCAGATCAAGCTCCTCCAAATATTTAGGCTGAATTTATCAAAATGTTCTTGCTAAATTCCCTACAAATATATCCAGTCCTTTGCTGTTTCTTTTTCAGTTGGCTAGCCAAAGAGTTAAAAATCTCATCCTATTGCTGAGTTCTCAGCAGCTAAAGCTGTGTCGTTAATGCACTTTCATGGTAGAGGGCTGCCTCTGATTTGCAAGTTTCATTTTAAGTTAAATATACATCGATAAAGCATCCTTTTACAGCCCAAATATTCTTTTTTCTCATGCAAAATAAGCATGTTTCTTGGTCAATGACATTTTGTTAAAATGGACTTGAGGTAGCTATTTATGAATAATTAAGATTAAAATGTTTCTGTGATTCCCTCAATGCTTTTTTATTTTAAAACATTTATATCATGTCAAAATGGACTTATTCTTCCAAAGGTAACTTTCCATTAAAATAATGGGGAAAATGACATTTCTAATTTTGATAATAGCCCTGAGTTCTGAGCAGAAGTCAGAGCCTTCCCCTGCAGAAATGTGGTGTTTGGGGAATGATAGCACAATGTGAATTCTTTGTCATGGTGTTAAAATACTTGATTTGAAGCATTTTTTAATTTAAAACATGACAAACAAGACCAACTGAATTTCCATTTTAAACCAGCAGCTCTGCCTTTATTTTGAGTCCTGTATTTCACTCTGTTAAAACTATCTGGCTTTCTGGTCCTTCTGGTCAGAAAAGGAGCCTAGCAGATATTGCTGTCAATGAGACTTCGTTCCGATTTAAACTTACAACTGTTCTCAGGAATGGTTTGCAAATGTAGGTTCAAACTGGACATTGCTGATTTCCTTTTCATGCCAAGCAGCAAAAATGTAAAATATTCTTAAGCCTATGCTTTGCAACAGGGAAGCCAGATTGGGTCAGAACTTTACATTTCTAACAGATTTTAATTCAGTAAATATAGCATAAAACCAGAACCTTTACACCCTCCTGTTTGAATACAAGTGCAAACGTCGCACTCGGGAACGGTTTCACTGTAATTTCGTTTAGATCTTCTGATATGACTAGACACCCAGCTTCTTCAGCAGCGAAATTATGAGAAATAATTATCTCTAATCTAATCAGTGGTATCTGAAAATGGTAAATGTTAGCAGCTTAATTTGTGATTTCTTAAAAAGCCTTTTGTATCACTGTTTAGACTGACACTTTGAAGCTTCGCTTTTAAAGTGATAATTAAGAAATTGTTGACAGAAATTAAATGTCACTGACAATTTAAACAATTGTAAATGTTCTTCCCCCTTTCTTTCCTGAGGTTGAGGCTGACAAAAAGGGAAACCTAAACTACCATTAGAGAGGGGAACTAGAGCTTCCGGAATGTTTTTTTGCAGTAAAGAGATGTGATTCATATAAGTAATAAGCAAACCCCACGCTATGGATTTTTAAATGCCCTGGCTTGTAATCCAGAGGTTAAATGATTAAACCCATTCCTGCACTTTTCAGTTCAGCTGCAGATACGTTCCCATGAATTTTGCTGTGGGCAATTTTAAGTCGAATAGGAACCGCTCTTTTATTTGTTATTAAAGTCCATTGCTATCCTTCAAAACTGTTTGTTACACATATCTGAACACATACATGTATTAAGAAAATCTACTGAAACAAACACAAGATTAGAAAAACTAGACAAAAATCACTCGCTCCTCATTTCTGCACAGCAATTTACTGAACGAAAATTAGAGATGGCAAGACATTAAATCACTAAACACAAGCATTATCTTTCTTCTACAAATTTCAGTACAAACCTAAACTAATTTCCAAATGCTGCACGCAATCCTTACAAACAAGGACCCTCCAAGGCAGAGTTCGGGCGGGGGGGGGCGGAGCTGAGCTCGGGGTACAAGAGAGCCGGAGCCAGTGCTCCCCGGTGAGCTGCAGCCCAGCGCTCAGTGAAGGGGCTCAGGCAGGGGCAGGAGCTCCGCCTTTAGAGGAGCCCTTTCAAATGGCACTCACATAAGGACATACAGATGTGGGAAGTTTGAAAGGCATGTAGGAGATAATATATGTGTGTGTGTGTGTATATATAGATAGATAGATATAGATAGATATAAAGATTTTCTTCTGGATGGCTAATTATTTCTCCTGAAAAGGGCAGGGATTGTCTGGACACAGGAGCATCCTAACAGTGCACTACTGGCTCTGGGTGTTTTGTTGGTCTGAATTCAGTAATTCACGTTAGAGGACAGCAGATGCTGCAGCCGCTTGCGAACACTCTATACAGCTTTCTAGCTGGCAAGAAAAAGATCTGAAAGCTAAAATGGAAGTAGGTTTCTACATATTTTTCCCATTCAGCATCCTGGAGCAACTGGCTGGTGAGCTGCGTGACACTGAGGAAACACGCAGCTCCTAACAGGATTAAAGGCAGAGGAGGAAAACACAAATCAAAAGCACACGGGTGTTTTTCAGTACAGTTTTGTTTTGCCCACAAAATGCCGCTACCCGATCTGCTTTAATACTGTGAGCACAGAGCGTGTGCTGAGCCCCACGTCCCGGGAGCTGTCGGGGGGAGGAGGGAGAAGGTGGGTCGGGGGCTGGCCAGGGGGCTGGCTCCCCGCGGCCACAGGACCGTCCCCCTCGGCTGCTTGTCCTGGAGTGAGACTCAGCTGAGGGGGCTGGCATGCTCGTGGGAATCGGTTCTAGTGTGAGCATTACTTTTGGGGTCGGATACAGACCTCAGTTTCCCCTTCAAATTAAGTTTCTTTAAAATGCAGATAGTTTAGTTAATTCCTTTAGGGTGTTGGAAATAAACTGACCAGTATTTCTGATTGTAATGGAAAGGTTACAAACCCTGGGAACTTCATTTCACCATCACTATTAGAAATATATTCCCATGGAGGTTCTCACTGGGCTGAGGCTTCAAGCTGGCTTATTTCACATCACCGGCTTGTACAATAAAGTGTTTCCTTAAGCTACCCTAAAATCCACGACTGCACTTTTCTGCTACATGGTGTCATGAGGCAGAGTGTGACACCCAGACTTGCTGCATTCAGGAAGCCAAATTCACTTCCCCAAAACACACCTGTAATAACCTCCATTAAGCTGCTGAATTCCTTTCAGGACAAGACTGCTCACAACAACATGCAGTCAGCAGGACCAGCATGAGGTCCTGCACACACCTATGGACTGCTTCATACAAGCAATCAAACTGCATCAAAGGGAAGTCTGATGAAGATCCTCACCAGGGAAAAAACACCCAAGGTATAATCTAATCAGTCCTTGCAGGATTTTAGCTTCCGCTGTGGGCCATGCCCATGAGCCAGGCTCACCAACAATGTGCCCTCCCTGTCCAGAAGGTGAACTACCCCAAGGACATTATCAGAAAAAAAAAAAAATCAAGTAGTATTTTATTTTAGAGCTTTGCTTATGAAAATTATGCATTTGATGCTAAGCTGGTTTGGGTTTGGGGTTTTTTTTGTTTTGTTTTGGGGTTTTTGGTTGTTGTTTTTGTTGTTGTTGGTTGGTTGGTTTGTTGGGGGTTTTTTGGGGGGGTTGTTGTTTTGTTTTGATTAGATGGTTGGTTGGGCGTGGGGTTTTTGGGTGTGGGTTGGTTGGTTTGTTTGTGGCAGCATGTGAAATTTAAGAAATACTTAAAGCAAATTCTCAAGAAATAAGATGCGCTAAGATAACAGTGTGAACATTTGCTACCTGAAGAAGATATAGGAAGATGGTGGAAAGAGAAGACTTCATCCTAAGTTCAAAACACAGTTGGTTTTAATTTCCTTGAAAAGTAAATTGTATGTTTCCATTCTCCTTCACCTTTCTCCCTCTTTTAGCGCTAGAAAACAATTGTCTGTTGAAGAGTGAGATCCTCTGTACTTTCATTTCTATTCACAACTCCGTGATTTTTCTTTCCTGTGTGCAAAACAGGGAAATGAGAGTGTGTGTTTACTACCAGTAACAAGCAAGCAGAGCAACAGTAAAGAGCAAGCAAGTTCTTGCTCTACAACATTTTTACACCACATTTACCTAATGCCATCTAGGGAAAACTAACCCTGGAAGTAGATGGAGTCCTTTCCAGCCAAGCTGAAGGAGGTGCAGAAATTCTCTGTGGCTTGATATACTTTAATCTTGAGATCATCCCTAGAAACTTCTTTCTTAGGATATCAGCTGAGGAAAGTTTGTTTCCCTCATTTCATGTCAGAATCACCAGCTCTTGTGTTTGATGTCTTTTGGATGAAATGTCAGGCTATTCTGGTGATAGACTTTCTACGACCCTCCTCTTCCCCCAGTGGCATTAAAAGCTCACATACCTGCCCCTGCTCCCCTGCTCTGTGCAAGTGGAAGCTCGGCCCCAGCCCAGAGGAGGGGAGCCCCAGCCATACCTCCTGCTTCTGGAGGACTCTGTGGCTGCGGTCAATCCAAAGTGCCATAATTCTGGAAATGATTGCATGCATTTTAAACAGCAATTCAGACTGATTCTGCTGCACATCCTTCAGCAGGACCCACACCAAATTACCTCCTGTGTTTATTTGGGCTGATTCATGAAACAGCACAGAGTCTGTAGGAACAGCCATGTTTTCAGGATAAGGGGTTTACAGTAAAATCATAGTTTTATAAATTCCCAGGATAAGCCCCCCACATCCCACATGTGCAGAAAGGGACATACTGCCTGCAGTGTCCCTCTTTGCAAGGAACTCTTTGGATTTCCCCTTCTTAAACAGTACAGTTAAAGAGCTTTTTCTCTGTCAAACTATTGGCATGTGATTGCCACTATATCTTCCTTTATCCTCTTCAGTGTATTTATTTAGTCCCCTGAGGTCCTTTCCTCTTCTACAAAGGAAGGCCTAAGAGTCTTGATAGATGTTATTGCTATTGTCCAGGAGAATCTATGGGCTAGCAGACAGATGGTCCTGCAAGTTGTGATCTCCATCATCTCTGAGCCTGGAACCCAGAGAGCTTGTTTCCTATGGCCAGGACACAGGAGAGCATAGCTGGAGAAGGGAAGCACAAATGTAGCCTGAAAAGAATATTTTTAGATTGAATGAAATCCACCACCCACAATGAGAGAGAGAGAGCAAGACCTTGGGAAACCATGGGACTTCTTTCTTTCTTTCTCTGCTTTAAAGGAAAACACTGTTTTCTCTTGGCGTTGTTAAAAAACAATTCCCATTTAAGCAATGACAGGCAAGACTCTGTAATCTGTACATACAATTTAATCCTTTAAAGAATCAGCAGAACCCACATCAATCAAGCCTTCATCAACTTGTAAAAACAATATTTTGATTCAATCAGATTCAAAGCCCTGAAATTCCCAGCTAATTAATGCAGGGTCACTCAGAGGCTGTGAAGCAATGGCTAGCAGAGTGGTCAAATATTTACCCCTCAACACAGTAGACATTAGGACAGCCAAAGGACCTGAAGAGTGGGCAGGAATAGATAATGTGCCTCTCGCTGCAGCAGGTTTCATTCACCAGAAGTATTTGGATAAAGAATTATTACAAAAGAGAGAAAAAAAGAAACTGAAGCCTCTGCTGTAAGCAGCATTCTCACATCCTGCTTAAGGGCTGTTAAATGGTCAGTGACCCAGGCAACATCCTCCTCATTTTTTTTGTTTTTAACATGCATGTCTCCAGACAGTTGGGTTGTTTTGGTTACAGTCCTTCCTTACAGCATTCACAGTAAATTACATTAGAAGAACATAGACAGTGAAAAATTACTGAAGAGTCCAAAGCACTCCGACCTCTTGGCCTGCTCTGTATTCCTAGAAATGAGTCTTGAATTCAGCGTCTTCCTTTAAATACTGGTGGAACACAAGCCCACGTCCAGTTTGTTCTATGCAGGAGAAGATTTACCCAGCGAGGAGGGGGTGCACCTGTGTGCACTACCTGCCCAGCCCGACAGCTCCATCTGACTCTCTGAGTTCATTTGCTGCAGCTTTAAACCCTGCCTTGTGAGAAAATGTTTTTGGTGTGTTCCGCTCCAAAGCTAAAATCTCAGTGATTCTTTTAAAGTGCTGTCATTAGAACAGTCATACCTAGTTAATGCATAATAAATATAATCACATCTATAGGCATACACAGTGCTTTGTGCAGCCGAGGGCATTCTTCAACCTCGGGTGTCTGTGTAAAGACAGACAATGTGCTCCCACTGTGTGTGTGTGCCAGTGAGTGTGTGCGCCAGTGAGTGTGTGCGTGTGTGGCACAAGTGGAGACAATGTCAGAGAATACATCTGGAGTGCTGGTCTCCATGACACCTGATCACTAAAAACCAGAGCTTTCTGGGGAGAGCTATTTTTCTGTTTCTTGGCAGAGGGGCTCTGGGAGTGCTGCACCCACTCACACCCATTTATCCTTTGCTAATGGCTGCTTCACTGGACATACTGTCCTAGACCAGACCCTGTCTCTCCAGGACACAACTACTGCCATAGGTACTCCAAAACCATCCAAGGAAATCATCTGCTGTGAAAAAAACAGTGGAGCAGTTTCCCCATTTCCTTTCAGGATTCCTTTTGGGCTATTTTGCTAGTTTCGTATTTATGTATTTTTGCATTTGCATTCTAGAGCTACACAGGGGACAGAAGTGGAATATGTTTTGCATCACATTGCTATGGCTTTTGCTTCTGTGCTCACATCCATCATCCCGTGAGATGCACTCTGGAGAGACTTTAGATTAACAATTATACAATTAATATCTGCTCTTCCTTCCACAAGAAAATTTAGCAGAAGTTTAAGAGCAACTATTTAATAATTCACAATTTTTACAGTGCCTGTATTTTTGGACAGTTTGAGAAAGAATTACACACCTAGAGGAATATTTTAGAAGTTGTTTTGTAGGACCCATGATGATGGGATTTCATTGGAACAACCCTCAGTAGTTACACCAAAATGTGTTTTAGATGATGCCCTCTCCCAGGCTGTAGTAGCAATATTAGTGATAATGAAGAAAGAGATACAGATAATCCCACCTGTAAAAAATGTATTTCGAGAAGTCATCACCAATCTTTTCCTAATCTTATTTTCATCTGCACAGGAAAAACCAGACAAATAACCCCAGGAGTAGTTGTCTATTTTCAGATGTCTGTCTTACAATGTCAAAAATATCACACTTCAAATGTTAAGCATAAGAAGTTGGACTAAAGCATTCCCTCTTTATCTTACATTATTTCTACTACTCAACATCATAAAACAACACATGCAATCCTATTTCCTTTACTGTGATTTCCCTGTATGCTGCACTTCTGGGGGATTGTGAAACATTGGTTTGGTCAATTCTGAGAGTTTCCCATTCTGATGTCAAGCTCTAGTACAGTCCTGAAGCACGTGGGATCCTGAAATTATTCTAACCTCAGAAACTGAAACCACATATGTCATTTTGGCACTGGGTTGACCTTTTCAGCAGACGGGTCATTCTGACACATAAAAGGAAAATGAAAGAGAGCCACCTGCGCCATGCTAGAGACTGGGCTGTATGTGCTCTGCTAAAATTGCTGGAGAAACGTATACATGAACTCCTTGCTGCACACTGCACTGTCTCCAGATCCCTCTCTACTCATTACAGACTGAAAAATTTAGGATTGAAACAGCATCCCTTTCCTTAAGGAAGATCAAGCTGGCTGTGGAATAGCTGCTCCTCCTAGGGGGAGGCTCTGCAATCACTGGGGCAAAGCACAGATTTTCTTACTGGCCCTGCTCTACGAGGTCTGTGGCTGGCAGGAATTTTCAGAGGAGATGCCACAACTGTAGATTCAGTTGTGAACAGGGAAGCACTAGATGAACGTTCTTTCCATACATCCATCTTTATACTTTACATTCTAAAGGCTTCCATTCAGTCAGGTATTTGAAAAGGAAAATCACGAAATGTTTTCCAAATCTCTGTGTCATTGAGAAAAGGTGAGAAAAAAGTCCATATAACAGTGGAGACCTTTCCTTCTTATCCTTCAATTTGCCAAACTGCAGCTGGTAACAGGAAAAGCACTGGGCAACATTATGAACTCCGCTCCCATGTTACTGGCTGTTTTTTGTCTGGACAAAGAACAGATAGACATACTGATGTATAGAAAACCTGGTGTAGGGGCAGAAAAAGTAATTATTTCATCTGCTGGTTACCCACAGAAGTGTCCAGGTCTCTGGAATTTCTCTGGACACAACACATTGCCATGCACATGGTTGCTGTGACACAGCTTATAAAGTGCTGGGCATATTGTATGTGTTTTTCTTTTATCATTCTTCTCTTTGGATTTCACTTACATTCCCTTCTGCTATCAGACTGAGGGTGATAAATTGAAGACGAACAAGTGCACATTTCTCCATGTCTTTTAAAAAGCACTTGAATAAATATTATCCATGCAGCCAAGTGTGTCCTGCATTTGAATAGGTGCAGAGCAGTAGGGATGCCACTGCGACAGAGCATCTGCCCTGCAGCTCTGCACGCCAGTGCAGTCAATACACTGAACCATGATTTATATTTGCAAATGTTTCTGTTGAAATGAATAGCTCTTTTTTAAAGCATTACCATTGCAGTTTCACCTTAGATACTAATTCAGTATCTAAATCCATAATTGTTTGTAAATATGCACATTTGGAGAATTATTCTTAGATGCATCCAAAGATCTTCCTTGCCCTTGGTAGTATCCTTCAGTAATTCTGTGAATCAACCTCAGCTGCTCTCTGAGGCACTGCAATGGGGTGAAGCTATTTTTAAGCTTTAAAATACAACAGAAAGACAAACTTTAACAATAAATCACAGATAAATGTACTAAGTGCCCTGGATATTAACAGAAATATTGCCTCACAATGAGAAGTTCTATCTTCTAACACTTTTGCCGCTAGTATTTCAACGTAGTAAGTAAGAGAAATTAAGGAAGTCTGAAATCTCTGCTGGTAAAATATATTCCCAGGAGAAGAAGCTTTTAACATTGTATTTCAATGCAAAGTGTGCCCCTAATATCGAACTCTCCCCATTTTTTTCTTTCTCAGAGCTTCTCCCAAAGAACAGGATGACTGATAAAATAGCAAGAAAATCTCTCATCATCATGTCTCTGACCTGTGTCAGCTCCTGATCTTTCCTGCACCATCTAGGCCACAAAAACTGTCACTTGCCCCTGGATCTCTCCAGTTACTCTGTTTTCTCCCCCTGAATCCTGCAGGTCACCCAGTCTGTCACCTCACCCTGAATTTGGACACAAAGGCATGACACTGCCACACCGCCCTGCTTCCCTTAGTCGGAGGATGTGTCATCTTGCCCTTTCCCTAGTCAGTGTTTCTGTTACCTTGCCTTGTGCCACTGCTACCAGAGTTGTCACCTTGCTTGGCCCTGTACATCTCCACGCAGCTTATGTCTCTAGTCATCACACCTCTTGCCCCATCCTGCCTCTACAATCAGCATTTCACTTCATCTGTACTCCCAGTGACATCCATCACGGGTTTAGTATCAGAAATTCTGCTGGAAATTCATTTTTGTCTCACTGTCTAAAAGGACTGACTTTTTTATCCCCTCCCTGAATTAAGGAGTTTAACTGGAACAGCAAGACAGGCACATGCCAAGAGCAAGTAACTGTCATTTCTGTATGGGCTAGCTCATTTTTCTCTTTATGATCCTTGCTATATATCTAAAAACAGACTGTAAGCTCTCTGAAGTAGGGCCTGGCTTTTCTGTATGCTCCAGTAAAACAAATTACATAATAAAAATAACTGATGTTGGAAATGTAATTGGTCACTAGAATTTGCAAATCAGTAAGATAAAACTTGAGCAGATCTGTAAATCAGTAGGTGATGAATTGGCCCAGAGTAAAATAAGCTGAGCAGCCCCTGTCAGTGTGTCACATCGAAGGCATATTTACAGTTCAGAGGCACTCTGCCTTCTTAGGAGAATTCGCAGATTTCTGACTGTAATCTCCAGAAGCAGAAGACTCAGCACAGAACAAGAGATGGATTATCAACACAGGGTGGCCGGAAAATGCTCACACCCCTGCTCAGAGGTTAACATTTGATTTCTCTATTGTGTGGTCATCTTTGACTGAAAGAATCGATACACAAAATTAATTCCTAGCTCTCGACGCTGCCTTTTTGGTTGCAGCAACAAAAAATAATTTCTTGTTCAAAGTGAATAAGAAACAAGCTAAACACTGCTACTGCCATGACTAAAATATGAACACCAAATCAAATCACTGCAGCAAACTAAACCCCCCACCCCAAATAAAACAAAACAAAACCCTCCTGTAAAAATCAGTCTTATCCTCTGCTGCAATGAGCTCTTCATTAAAGATAAGGCTTGAAGATTTCACAGTGCGTCAGAGGTCTGTGACGCTTTTGCTCACAAGATGCTGGCAATTCTGTAATCTAAAGGGTTGGATTGAAAAGGGGGTTTGTTGGATTGCCTGGGCTTGTGGGGTGTCAGCCAGTCATCAAGGATGACACCAGCCCTCTTCTGTTGTCTATTCTACCCAAGAGCAGACAGTTTTAACAACCAGAGGAGCAGGAGAAGGCACTATGGCCTGACTCCTAACTTGCCTCTTCCACATTGATGAGTTACCTGCTTCAGTTATCTCTGAACCATAGAATCACAGACTGCTATGAGTTGCAAGGAACTTTAAAGATCATCTAGCTTCAACTCCCCTACCATGGGCATGAACACCTCCTACTAGACCAGGCTGCCCCATCCAGTCTAGCTCTGAACGTGGTCTTTTGATCACTGTTAGTCCATGTGGTCAAAAACTTTTTTTCAAAATTATGAAGTATAATGTTTTTAATTAAATGCAAGCTGACAGTGTTTATACTGGTCTGTGAAAAATACCAGAGGACAACCACAGTACAGGGAGTCAAATCCCCTGTTTCAATGACCCATCCCATAGCACCTGGGGCAGAGAACAGCATCTATGCCAGGTAAGACAATGACATGACTCACCAGTGACTATCTGCCAGACTCCAGCACCACCACAGCTGTCACAAAGACCTCTGCTCAATAGGTTAAGAAATCAAACTAGTCAAGCTATTTCCACCTGGATTTTGGAAGAGTACATGTTCCACTCAAGGCTGGGAACTGGAGCCATAAGACATCGCCTGCAATGCTGCAACGCTGGTTAGCTCTGGCTACAGATTGATGACAAACTTCCTTCCATTTCTTGATTGCCCAATAAATAAACTTTGACTTCCTGATACTCAACTCCCCCTATAAAACACTCTAAGACTTAGAGATTAAGATTATTATGAAAAATTGTATCGAACAGCAGTTAAAAACAGTTTACAATCTTGCTTTTGAGTATTCTCTTTTCCTCTCATTTTTTTCTGGGTTTGGGCAAATCACTTAACCTGTATCTTGCTGCCTTCTGCATCTTCTCTTAGTAATGATGATAAAAGTCTGTATCTAAATTGAAACATTATGACGAATTTTCACAACTTGCAAAATGCTTTGAAGAGGGTAAAGGGTCACTACTTCCAGTGATCATCTGGAGTGGCTTTTTAATTGCTGAAGCATTTGGTTTTTCACTCTTGGCTTACTACACCTGTGGCTGGCATAGTGTGGCTGTGATCCTGGGGAACTGCTGCTTTCCTCACCTTATGCTCCAGTCTGCCACCAGCCCTTCATCTTAAACAATTTTTTATTCTATTATTTGTTTCATTTATCTATTGCTATATCTGAAATGTTGAAACCCAAGTATTTTCCCCTGCAGGCTGCCTATCCAACCACCACACAGAGACCCAAAATTCTATCTGCACTGCTGTCTGCTGTGCAAAGACAAGCGAGCCTGTTTCTGAGATGCTTATTTACCTAATAGACTATAAAAAGGTGTCAAGGGAGTCATTCCATTCAATTGGGTCAATCTTAGGTATGTAAATATGTATTTAAATTTGGTAAATATGTATGGTATTTAGAGTACATGGAGAATGATTCTTCTGTGGAATGGGGCACCTCTTTCAAAAGGGTTTACGCTGCTCCAGGTAAATTAAACTCCTTTACACACCCGTGATGAAAGCTGAAGTCTGCTGGAGAAGAGATGTCCTCTTTTGTTAACTGCTGTGCGTAAACAGTGCTGAGCCTCGCAGCATTCTAATTGCAGTTATTAATTAAATCTATTCAACAAGATTAACCAAGGGCATTTGATATAGCATCTAATTTTAAGGGTAAACATAAACATTTTGTTTCACATAGGAAACATGTTTTCGTTTGTGCAAACAATCCCATTATTTCAGGACTCTGTATACGTGTGCACATGTGTGTGTATATATATATATATTTGTCCACATGCATGAACCTCAACCATGACAAAAGCATTACATACGTATGCATGTACTTCTCTGCCCTTAAAATGCGCAAATTTCATCCAAATAAAAATTTTAGTAACATTTTCCTGTTCATTCACTGGGAAAAAAAAAATCAGAATCTTGATACCTTCAGCCTTCTAGCTAGGTTCTCCTCATTGGAGAAGAAATCTGGTGATAGCAAAATCAGCATTCCACTGCTCTGCAGCTCTGAATTTATTGTGTGACCACCCTAAGTAGGGCTTTGTTAAATGGTTTTATTAAAGAGTTCTCCAAGTAAAAACATCAGACTGCTTGATGCATTCTTATTAACATAACAGTTCTGGGATAAATGTATTTTTGAGGTACTTATGTCAGTACTCATTTTTGTGGGAGAAACTCTCCCACAATCCAATGGCTTATTAAGCAGTAATGGGGGGTGGGAGTGGGACACACAGGAAATCAGCGTATTTCAGGGCTTAGAGTGAGGAGGTTTGCAGCCATGGTGAAAGCTCTGGAGGTTTCATTTAGCAGAAAATTCCTCTCCAGCCCAAGTTCACACCTCACATAGTTGGTATCAAAGTGCTATGCAATGAGAAACACATTAGACTTCACTTATTTATATTACACCCTAAACAGCAAGTCTAAATAATTTAGGATTTCTACAGCTTGAAGGGGAAAAAAGCCAGAGTCTCCATTTTTAAAGTGTGTGCTGTTGGGTCTCTTAGGGACAGCAGCTTTCCCTGGATGAATGGCATAGCATGGGTAAGAAAACACAACCCCTTTCCACCACCCTAATACTTCAGGTTACTCTGCCAGGAGCAAGCAAGGGAGGAAGGGAATCAGTTTGGCTCAACCTTCCTTAGCAAAGCCCAAAAGAAGATAGAAGTGACACTTGGCAGAGGCTGGTGGCAGCTCCCACAGCCAGGTCAGTACCATATCTCCAAGCACACCCCTTGGATCATGTCTTACCCCAGTTGGGGCAAAGCTACTGTGTGCTGTTGATGAGGATCCATTTATTTCACCAGACTTATCAACACGTTGCTGTCCTTTCATCACTTCCCACTCTAACAAGAGAAAGGAGAATGCCAGAGATGCCTGCCCTTTCCAAATTGCCAGACACAGTATTTCAGATGCAGAGTGCTTATGTATATATGTCTATTAGAGATGCACGGAGTGCATGTCTGCACACTCATAAATACAAGGAGGTAGCTGAAAAGATGCAAAAATCAAATAAGCAGGTTTATATTTTATTGAATATAAGCAGTGCTGATATATTTCTAAATGTAGTAATTGAAATGTCTTAAATTTTGCCTTTAAATATGCTTGTGAAACTAAGTAACAGTATAACCTGGATTTTCACAAGCCCAAACCAAATCACTCTATTCAGCAACCCTGTTAATATTCATGACACCTACACCTGATGTAAGGCAGCATAGGGGAGGTGGGATAGTACATTTGAGTTAGAGAAGTGACCTAACAACTGAGACTGTCCAAAAGTATGAATAATTTTCTCACCATTTCCTTTTATTCTCTTAATATAACAATGCAAAACACACTGATGACAGCCAAACCTGGAAAGGGTTGAAGAACTTCTCCCTAGGTTCTTGTGCTAATTGTGACTTAGTCCAAAGCTAAGCAAGAAAAAGCTCAGGAGAAACCCACTCTCTATTTGATGTCTACTGCCAGGAACTCCACACATGGAGAAGCAGCTGAACTTTCCTATAATTCATATTGGTTCTCTTCCTTGACAAGTGGGGTTCTGCAAGACCCAATGCTCTGGACTGTGTTTGGGTGTAGGTCCAGCTCTCATAGCTGGAGCCCATCTTTACTCAGCCTGTTAATTCCTTTCATCAGACCAGGCTATGTTAGCATGGAGAGAATGTGGGTCACCTAATATTAGTATCATAATAAAATCAGCTTTTGCAATCAGTCCCAACGCCTTCAGCTGACTGCTGTTTTCCATTAAAATCTTCTCTTAGATCAAGGTATACAAAGAAATTCAGCTTTCTGCTGCCTCCATTTTCAACAGATTATAATGAACAACATCTTACGTTTGCATAATACCTTTAGTAGCATGTCAGAAAAGAATAAAGTACTCTTTCTAACAAAAGCCTGGTTAGAGTAGAAGACAGAGAAATCAAGTGAAAAAAAAGAAATCTTCTGAACTAGTATTGAATTTCAACATCTACTTGCCTATCATCTAGTATAAATAATTCACACTTGAAAATCTTATTTTCAGAAATGTTTACTGACACAGCAAAAATCCATGTGAGAGGTTACTGACATGGCATGGAAATGCACACCTAGAGAGACTGGAGTAATCACCAAAATGATGAGCAAAGAATTAATCAAAGGAGAGTATCAGCTAAGACTATACATTGTTCTGAATGAGCTGGCTGGTAATTAATGGTCTCCTTCATATCGGATCTATCCAGTGGTAGATTGTGCTCCAAAACACCAGCTTGTAGCATAGACTTCTGCTGTTACTATTGAGTCTTTGATCTAGTTATAATTTGATTTGAAAGAAATGAAAATAACTAGGAAAAATCCACCAGGATAGAGAAACAAAACTGTTTTCAGGTCTTTCTACTTTACTGAAATGAGCTTTGTTCTGAAAACATTAAATAATCCTCATCTTGGAGAAATCCTGAGCAGGTGGGCAGAGGTTGAGCCATGGGAGCGAGTCCTGCAAGAGTCCAGGACAGGACCAGGCAGAAAGAACCAAGAGGGAGGCTGGGGCTGAGAACAGGAGGAGCTGCTGCCTTGGGCTCTGCACACAAAGACATGTGAGGCCCACAGCTGGAAACACTAACAACAGCAGTGGGGATTTGTCACCCATATTCTTTCATGAAACAAACCCTCCCTCATTAAAGGTCTGAAAATACTCATTTGTGTAACTCTCCATGGCTGAGAGCAACTTCACAATGAGCAAAATAAAAATAATTTTAAATCATGTTAAATCTGTTCTGATTCACTTTGCACACTGAAATGGCTGCTTTCATGCAGAGATGATACAAACGACCCCTCTGAAATGGAGTGGTATTATCTCACAGCTCGCCCTCAACTACAAACCAAAAAAATGAACTTTTTTCTAGATTACTTAGCCAAAATGGGAAGACACAGAAGACACAAGGAGGCTGTGATGGCAGGGGATGGCGGTGGGCTGGTGTGCTGTGGGTAGCACACAGACAATGGTGAAATCCAAAAGGCTATTTCTACAGTGCTGCACAGGAACTGGGAGGCAACTGATGAGCAGCCGACCCAGCCCCGGCTCAGCCTCCTGCTCCTGCTCACCACTGCCATGTTCCTAGGAACCCATTACACCTTTTAAAGTGAAAAACACACCCAGTGAAAAGGGATTGCTACTTCATACAGAAAACGGTCCAGGGAAAAGCATAAAAGCTACACAAAATTTTAAATGCAATTATCTTAGATTAGAATATGTGGCTTGAAAGATCTGGAGGGTATTGTTTTTGATAAGACAGAGCCACTTGACAAGGGCTGTCACCACTCCAGGTTTCTCTGTTGTCAACTAAAGATGAAAGGACATCACAAAGAATTAACTTCAGCTTTTAAACATTTTGAAAATGTCATAGAGGTCAGAGCTGATCTATTTCCTTATCCAGCATATTCACTTGATGAAATTTGTGGTAACAATGTGTTTTTACTTTTCATTCAAATTGGGCTAAAATCCTAGTAATTGATCACAGACTAATGAGAGCTGACACGGGACCGGTGCGATTGGCTGAGCTTTGTATCAATCACAGCTGCTGCCGGTCCACGCTGTGCATATTAGACTTTCTAATGGCACTAATTGGTGACTACAGAAAAAAAAAACTGCTAAATCTCCCAGTGTAGTTTCCAGAACCATTTATTTGGTTTCCAGTTACACTAAAGCCAATTTAAGCCCTTTTATAACTAACACCTTCCTACATATAAGACCTATTGTTCATGTCTTCTTGCAAGCCACCTAAATAGTCCTTAAAATATTCAGTGAGATGACTCTAAATTAAAAATGGGTCCAATCTGTGAAACAGCAGAAGTAAAAGTAGAAGCTAAATATTTGTGTTGACCTTTTAGGAGCATTAGCCAAGTCAGTAAAATATCTTATTATGCATACAGAGGCTAAATTTTTTAATCTCATTTAAAATAACGCGTGGCCACGTTTGCTAGGAAGTGGTTTTGTGCTTTCAGAAGATTTTAGCATCTCTAAATATGGAATTTATCCGTTAAAACAAGTTGAAATGCTGTTGTATCATGCTAATTCTTCCCCCATCCCTTCCATATGATTTGGAGAGAAAGGTCAAATCTGCTGTCACTTCCCTCTAACTGATGCTCAGAGACCGTGTGCACTGAGCATGATACATTTAGAAGAAACCAAGCAATCGGCCATTTTCTGCATCAACTGTATTAATCATAAACCCTCCATCTTGAGCTAAAACAAGAGATTAGGTGCACAGGAATAAAGGCAGAAAGTTTTCTCTCTGCTCAGAGCTGATGGATCCTTTTCCATTTTGGACATGTTCCTTATGCTGTGCAAAGGGGTAATAACATGAACTGGAATTTGGAAGGGAGACTGCCAAGGAAACAGGCATTTGGCTACAGATAAAACTACAGCTGAAACTGGTGTTCGTGATAAACAACAGGACGAGATATAGAGAAAAAGCAGGTGCAGTGAACACTGGGGTGAGGATACAGACAGGGAATGCTGCTGCACTCCTGGTTTTTACCTACGTACTAGCACATTGTTTCTATACACATGCATGGACACGTAAGAACATGTTTACATCAATCTCCTGTTAACCACAATATGTGAGATATGTATACATGTCGTATACACATACATACATGTGTGTTATATACAGAGAGACAGCACCCAAGATGAGAATTGAAGGGACAGAAAGTGGCACTGAGCAATCTGGAATATTTTGTATTTCAAGCCATAATAATAAAAAGAACAAGACAGAGAGACAGAAATAAAGTTTAGAGCAAACAAGCACTAAGATTTAGAACAAACAGACCTAATTATGCTGTTTGTTCTCCAACCTGAGACAAAAATAATCCTCAACATATTACCAGTACTGTTCAGCAATACTTCAGATATCTCACTAAGCAATTTGTATTTGCTTAGTGGTGATAGCTTAGGAGAGACAACTATCACCCATGTCTCATACATTTAAAATGGAGGAAAGCATATTTTAATAAAGCTGCAGTCTGTGTCTGTAACTGCGTGCTAAAAGAAGAGAAATCATTTACTCTACAATTACTTAAATATGTCTCTCTAAAATATTTGGCAAACTGCCTGAGGTGCCATCTCCTGCCCAGGCAGGGCCCACTGAATCTGTCCGCAGTCATAGTGAGAGAGCTGCAGCACTGCTGTAGGTTTGGTGAATAAGAAGAGGAACACTCCCCAGCAAGATCTACCGATGTTACCCAAGGTGATGGTTTAAAGCCTTGCAGTCAAAGCTGTCTTGCCTGTATTTTAAAATGTTTCACTTTTGTGAGCCACTGTTGGGCTATGGGTAAATTCAACCCCAGCTCAGCTGGTCGTTGGCATCAGAACCACCTGAATGTGTAATCACACACAAGCAGGGTCTCAATGCTTTGCCCAGCAAAGCTGCCCCCAGCACGTATTGCATTGGTCACTCTGTCACTTGCTGATCACAGCAAGTTCTTTGCCCAAGTTACAAAGTAATGTATCTAACTATATTTTCATAACCTGTTTGTGAAGGACACACTTCCCATTCTTACCCTTATTAATCCAATATCCACAAGCAGATCTGACAAGTCCACAAGAAGCACATGGCAGAGCAGCAGACAGGAGAGGTGAATATGAAGTTCTCAATGCGCCAAAATCAGATTGCACCAACACCCTGACCCACTTCAACAAGAGTCTCTCCCAAGTATGAAGAGAAACACATCAATGAAATATTTACCTTCAAGTTGCTCATATGTAGTGGAAGTTAATAGACAAGAGCCCTAACTTCTCAATGAACATCTACTGATGTACTGCTCTCTCCCCTCAAATGCCGTGGTGCTAGAATGGAAAAAAACAAAGGCAGAGGGGCTGCCCACACTTCCCACCCACCCAAGAATTCTGTTTTGTAACAAGTAAAACAAAATAATAACCATTGGTACTTTGTTGGTTTTGCCTACTTAGAATTTACTTGGACTGTGAAGTTATTCTGCATGCCCATACAGAAAGGAGATTTTATGACAAGAAGTGAAACAGGAGTCATGTTCCAAGGCAGTCTCACTGAGGATTGACAAACTCATCACAAGTCTTATAAAAAACATTTTTAAGCCATCCTTCCAAAATTTCTATCAGGCTTTCATAAAAAGAATGAAACTCTTTCAAAACTTAGTGCATGATGACAAAGCCAAGCCTCTGCAAGAAGCAGTAAAGGTTCCCTTGGCTTCTTCACTTTCTTTTTAGGCCAAAATATATATTGCACTGACACTGCAAGCATTTTGGAGTAGCATCTTCTAAGAAAGAAGGAGGAAAAGTCCTCAAAGAATATAATTTCCTCATTGAATTGTATTTTATGGCAATAATACACATTTTCTATTTTCGGTGCTAGGATTAAAGTCAGGCAAAATAATGTAAAGGCATTTCCCATACTGCAGGTGAATTCTGAAGCCCCTATTTTCTAATTAAGAGGGTTTGAGGTTAATCAGTTTAAAATTGCATTGATTTATATAATCATTTTGATTCAGTGAGGGAATAAATTGAAAGGAATTATGAGGTACATCTCAAGTATATGTTCTATTTTGCTTCTTAAGATTTGGATGTAATACGAGGAAAAGTAATATTCATCTAGGGGAATTCTACAGCAGTCTCAGTGCCAAACAGGAATGGCAGAGTTGCTGAAATAATACTTTGGGCAAGGAAATAAGTGAAAGAAAAATGTTTATCAACACTTGATAAATAGAAACTTCAAAAGATTAAGAATGTATATAGTTCATATTAGCATGATGCTTAATCCTGTTTTATTCACTGTTGGGACACAGTTACTGTAGCACTCAAGTAACAAAGAGTGAGCTTTCTCCCTGAAGCAATCAATAGCACTGTTCTTTGGCCTGGATTCTTCTCACACCTGCTCTGCTTTACTTGAATGTCACCAGAACACAAACCGGGATCCAGATCAGCTTTGCAGGTGTACCTAGATGTGCACACAGCGAAAAGTGGCTAAACCACGAGTTCCTTGGAGAAGAGATTATGTGTTTTTAGAACACATGTGCCTGCACACAAAAACTGAGCAGAAAGTGCAGCAGAGGTCCAGCCCCTGACTATAATCCTTGGGTTTGGGGCTATCAATACAATCCAACCCAAAATAGCAGTGAGGTAATCCAGCTATTTAAACACAGAGTGGAGATTCTGGATCTGTTTCCCCCCCATCATCTTCCTTCCATATTCCTGCTGTTCAGAGATCCTTCCTTTCTCTTTGTAGAGCACCAGTTATCTTGAGGTAACGAAAATCCCATTTAAAAGCTGATTTTAATCAACTACTTTGCTAAATTAAGAGAAATTTGATTAGCACATTGTAATCTACCATAGCAACCTTCATCAGTTTTCACATCCTCGTGTTTTCTGGACACACTGACTCCCAGAAATCTGATGCTCCAGCACTAGAAATTCAAACTGCTAGAAGCTTGACACAGAATTTATTACTATCAACATGACCCTTTCTTGTTTACAATGTATAAGACCCAAAGGGCTGTAACAGAATCTGGCCCACAAGGCAATGAATGAGACACAAATAAATAAAGCCACGGGGCAGATTATTTGCTTCTCTACAGCACTGTTGCTTCACTGGCTTCAGTGATGTTGTTTGCACCAGTTTACCAGCAAAGAATCTCTCCCAGAACAATAATATGACAATGATTGTGCCCACACAGCTCTGTCCATGCAATCTCACACACATTTCGAGGCATTCATTAATTAGAGCTTCTCAAACTTTGGGTTAGTGATGTGGAGAGGTGACATCCTCTTCTATCCAGTAACATACAGATACCTCCAGTGCCTGTGACCAATATTTTAGGGAAGAAAATACTGCACTATTCTACAGCTGATATTATTTGCTGAAGCACCAAAGAATTCCCCTAGAAATCTTTGACTGGCACTGAACTAGCAGAATCTCGCTTCTCCTCCAGACCTCAGCAGATTACAACAGAAGGTGGCTTGCTGCTGCTAGGACATCAATCACCCAAGATGAAAGCACCCAGAGCCCCTTCCTCAGAAGTAAAGCTGCATTCCTGCACTCCACAGGAGGAACTTGGGCTGCAAAGGCTTCGAGTTCAAAAAGCAGAATATTTTTTGTGGACTTGAACAAACATTACCACAGCACAGTGAATCCTGAAACACTCATTTATTTGGAATTAACACTAATTGCATCTGAAGACAAAGACTTTAAAGATTTATAAAAGCTGGGCAAGCAAACCTCTCTCCCAGACATGCTGTGACAGCTCTAAAAGGCCCAAATTGTTTTCCATATGCCTCGTAGTTGTATTTCCTTATGCAATTGTGATAGAGGTTTAAAGTCCTGTAGCTGACTTAAGCTCTCAGTCTGATATTTTTCCATCGGCTTTTATTTTGGCATCAGACTGGAAAGGATTCTTGAATAGACACAAACAAGTAAAATCTGCTAATTTCCCCAAACCAAGATGTACAACACAACAGATGTTTACATCCCTCTTCTTGGGTGTCAGCTCCTGGTGAAGGCCTTTATGCTGACAAACCAGTATCTCCTTTGTGCACACCATGCTTTAACAGGGTTTGCTCTCCAAAAGAGAGAAAAGAGTTTAAAATGATGTGTGGGAAACGCATATTGTATTTTTTAAGTGCAACATATTTTTTTCTCTAATTCAAAACAGTGAATGCTAAACTTAAAGACTCTTCCTAGTGCATGTTAGTGACAGGCAACGCTCCCAGAGGGGTGACTGCCTTCAAAGACAGGTAAATGAGGGCCCATATAAAACAGCCAAGTATTGATGTTGTAGTAAAATTCAAGAAAAACACATTGGCAGACAAGTAAATTTGTCACTAATAATTTAATGTAATTTCCCTAAAATGGAGGTAATAGGTACTCAGGGAATACACCTCCAGGGTTTACATCAAATGTGCATGTGGAAAATTGTGAAATAATATTTTTTTTTAAAATGTAGATGCTTTGGCTGACATGTTAGTTTATGATGAAAATCACTCTCCTGAAATGATAAAGGGGAGGGGAAAATATAAGCTTCCAAACATACACAACTTGTATCTCCTAAAGCCATCCCCAAAGTGACAACTCTGATACAGAGATGCCGAATGCCGAGATCATTTGTTTGTGGTTTAGCTTCCCCTTTAAAATGATGGACTGCAATTACCAAATAGTAATGAACCAATCATGTTGCAAACACTATTTCCTGTGTCATTCTGAGTTATAGAATCTAATATCAAGCTCATTTCAAATATTCCAAAATTGCATATTTTTCTCTGCAGTGAGGTGACAGCTTAAATTGTGTTTAGTTGCAACCGTATGACCATGAGCAAATCAAGTATAAAAATTTCATTTTCTCTAAGTGTTAATGCAATATTTTTAGCTCAATTCCTACAATGGTTCACTTTGCACCACCCAGGACAGTGCTGGATGCTGCTAAAGTACCATTATCAATTATAATATGGTTTCTCTACATTTTAAACAATACTTGTACATGACTCACGTAGGTAATGTTCAGAGAAAGAAAAAAAAACAGAGAAACAAATCTCTACTTCAAAGAAATTGGGCTACTTTCAGCTAGAAATCAAAATTTCACTATGTAGGTTTAATATGCTAAAGGCCTGCATTTTATTTCCTGAGCAAGAAGAAAAATGGGAAGGGAAAAACAAAAAAGAAAATACAAAACAAAATTAAAAAAAAAAAGAAGAAAACGTAAAAAAAGGGAAAATGCATCTGCCACAAGCACAGATACTGAATAGAGGAGGAAAAAGAACCTGGAAAAGCATGATGAATTGATGTGAAAACCAAAACTACAGAATCTCCATCACAGTCTATAAAATTAAGATAAACAGTCCACAATAAAGAAAGTGGTAGCTGCAGATACTGCATTCTCATATCACACTTGCAGATGCATTTCCTCACTGCTGGGGGAAAGGCTGATCTGATTTTCATCTGGACACAGTAGGTCGTCTCTGGCTGTAAGCACAGCTCGGGTTTTCTTAGGAACTTGCTGTTTAGCACCAACCTGTCAGGAGCTTTCTGCTCCTGTTGTCCTATCTCTGTTGCACAAGCACATCTCAGCTATGAGATGGTACTCGGGGTACATATTTATGGTAGAGAGAATTATTCATGAAGCCTTACTTGGACTGGTTGATCTATGTACGGAAGGTTATGCTAAGAAAGGACGGGGAAAGACTCTGCTGTTAATTGCCAAAACCTTGGCATCACTGGGACGAACTCCTGTAAACCAGGACACATGCATCACCTATGGAATGAAGTACCTGGATGAAATATGGAACCTGTTGGAACAGGTCTTACTATGTACACTGCACACCTGACAATTTTTTACTTCACAGAAGCACAAAAGTGCAATGGACTTAAAGTCATCTCTCCCTTCTTTGTAGTGCAGGTTCTTTGTGGCCTTTCCAAGGGTTTAAAGAAAGGGCAACTTTTTCTGCATGGTGAGGGCTAAGCGGGTTGTCACAAGTGGCATAGGCTGTTTAGGGAAAGCTTGCTGCCAGTAACCCGAAAGAGTAACATCCTCTGAAATGTACTTGGCATTTCATTGCTTGATATGCGATTGGTAAGCCTCACATTCACTGAAAGCCAGGGAGGTCAAACATCACAGTGCTGAGTACAAGGGGAGGAGAAGGCACAGGTTTCTGGACTTGGTAACGTCCATGCACCCAGGGGAGGTGCCAGACCATGTCAGTCAACATTCAGACAGGTCCTCTACACAGAGTCTGTCAAAAGCAGATCATAAAATGCTTCCCAAAGGTCATCAGTGGATAAAGTGGTAAAACAATGTCTGAGGTGTCCTGGCTGGCCAACAGCAGAGGCAGAACTCAGGTCCTCTTGCCTGCACCCACCGCTCCCACAAGCACATACCTCAGCTTTTATTTCAGCAAACACTGAGGAAATTTTACTGTTCATTTCAGTGTTTTTTTTCTTAGTTGGAGCTTCGCAAACCTTTTTTTTTTTTTTCTTTTTTCTGTTGTTAATTAACTTATTTCTTCCTCCTCGTTCTCAACAGTTGGGCTGCACACAGAATTAATAGCTAACGTGACATACAAACTGTTCTAATGGAAGCTAAAATAGTAAATGCATATTTAACTTCTGAACTTAGGGTCTGATAGAAAATGAAAGAATACCAATTATATCCCCAGCCACTTGGTAATGTTTGGATCTTATTTGCCTTCTTCTGAAACACAGGTTTGAAACTTTTCCTAACTGAACAGAGTTGCATTTGATCCTAAATTTTGGCAAATGCAGATAAAAAGCAATAGGAAAGACAAAGTAGGACATGTCTTAGAGTTTGAAGGCACATTCAAATTAGGCTGTGGATTGCTTAGACTGTTGTATTTTTTTTCCCCCAGTGGGATTACTATAAAATAACCATAAATAAAGAGGGGTTCAAATTCTGGAGTAAAATCTGTGAAATAAACCCGAAAGAACAGATTTATAGCCATAAAAAAGAAANACCCAACACAACAACAACAAAACCCCCAAAACCAAACAACACCCAGCCCCAGCAAAAAATCCCAATTTCCTTCCAAACCCACAAACTACTTTTCTCAATATTAAAAAGAAGGTCACAATGCTATTCCCTTACCAGAGGCATTTTCTAGTCAGTAAAAAACCCATCAGAATGAGGAGCACTGGCTATTGCTGTCATTACCAAACATACACAGAGGTGTATTTGTTACCTGTACTTTGCAGACAGCAGACACACCACAAAAGAAAAATCAGTGTCAGGCAAAAATCAATATTTATTTAAATCTTTCTATCCCATTCACTGTTACCAACTGTAATGTTAGTTGTGTTTATCTGTGCAGGCTTTTGTAAGTACACAAGATACTCAAACACAAAACACCCACAAATAAGCAAACATGCAGAAAAACAACTGAAGAGTTTTCTCTTCTCCATTCCTGTCTGTTGTTGTACTGTTAAAACAACAAACAGGATCTAGAAAGATATCGCCAGCACCTTTAGGCAGAGCAGGTAAAGCTGGAGACCCAGATTCAAGGATTTTTTTTCTTATATGAGAAAACGTCTCTTTAAAATTGCATTACTGGCATTTATGATTCATTCTGCAAATAGTGAGACTTCCACATATAAATCTGAAATTCATTTAAGATATTTTGAGTTTAATAAGAATAAGGGCACCCCATTTTTCAAAGCAATAAAGAAAGATGCACCTGCCACAAGCCTGACCACTGAACAGACGGGGAAGATACTAACTCAGTAAAGGTAAAAACCAGAACAAAATATGAATTGATATAAAAAAAAGAGAGCTCATCCATCACTTCTTCCTGAAAGATGCACGTAATAAGATGAATTTAAAACAATAAAAAAAGCTGTCATTTTTTCTCCTCCAGACTGGGAGGCTCTGTGGAACAGTAATAGAGGAGACCTTTTGTAGATGGTAGTAGGCAACAAAAGGTGAGCAACTGAAGTGTGAATTAGCCCTACCAAGGCTGTGGTGGCCAACTGCCTTTATCTACTCAGAAAGTCACATTTCGGTGTTTTGTAAGCTTTCAGAAAGTGTTTTTATTACATTTTTGTAGAAACAGATTAGTCTTAAATCTGACCTCTGCTCTTGTGCCTTTCATCTGCTGATTTTCTCTGCTGCTCCAGCCTCTCTTTTAGCAACTACCTTGAGCATACCTCTAGCACCGGCATCATCCTTCCCAACCCTTGGAATTTCTTTCCTGAATTCCCCACTATGCTGTTAGGGTTAGGTCACCACTGTAAAAGTCAGACCCAGTCAAGTCTGTGCTTCAAAGAGGGGAACACATCGTGAAGATACAACTCTGTAGCTACTAAAAGGCAAAGCTATCAAGATAGAAGAAATTGCAAGCTATAATTGTAAGTAATTCCTTTGCAAATGATAAGCATTTTACTAACAATACTTTACAACCTAAATTTCATCGCTTACTCAACAAAACATTGAGGTAATTTAGGTTAATATGAACCTTTGCAGAATATTTAATTTCTGCCCCTGGCTATTCTCTAGTTTTCTATAATATATTGTGTCTGAATCCTTTCCAGAAATGAAACTTGTGTAACGGCAACGGTGTGATACACACCGACAACAGCCAGGAAATTGGAAGCTCAGGCTGAGGCTTCATCCTTCATTTACACCACTGCTGAGAAGGGGAAAGCAGAGACACTGAGTTATGGACAGTGAAGGGCTTAACTTTTAATTTCCTGGATGTTATCATTTTAAATAGGAGCCTTGCTGTTATTTAAATCTAGCTGGGGGAGACAAAGGGGAGGTAAGAAAAAGGAAATAATAATTTTTTTTTTTTAAGCAACGGGAGTCGAGTGGCATCAGTGACTTGCTCCAAAAGAAAACAAAAAAGCAACCCAACAAACTATGAACCAAAGCACTCAAGGTGCAGTACTCTGAGAATTCTGCTGGATGATGTCAGATGCTGTCAAAAGAGCAGCTGCAGCCAGTCAGAAGTGAAGCTGTGCTCCAGGTCACATGGGCATTCATAGACTCTAATACTTAGACCCTGGACTTTGTATAACCAAGTCTGCTCAAAACAGAACCAAGCAGTATTTATTTGTGGATCCAGGTGAAGTTTCATGAAGACAAGCACAAACCCAGCTCTGTGGCAAGCTAGTGTACGTACACCAGCTCTGACAACAGCCACGTCTTGCTGGTCTCCCAGTTCAGGTAGTTTTCCTTATGATCCAAGTTGAACCTCTTCATTCAAGTAGCACCAGACCATAAGGTGAAAATCCACAACTGGATTTTGTCTCCAGATATAAATCGTTCCTCATCTTGCAGATGTTTGCCAAAGAGGTGAGTTAAAAATTCACAAAGAATGCTATATTACACTCCAGCAAGTTCTCCACCATGTACTTTTGAAGCCTAAGGGTAATGACCTGGGTGAGCAGGACAGATTCTGAAGCTTCTCAACTGCTGAATGCTAAACCTAAAGCATTTGCCTGTATCGTTAGATTATTATTTCAGTTTAGCCATCACATCTCACCACAATGAGGATGGTGTTTGTATTTGGATCCTGTTCAGACAGGTGATAGCCCATGATTCTGTAATCAGCACACTGAACATGTCCATTTCAAACTGTTCAGCAACACAGAAGCTTAAATACTGTGAAAATATTACCAATTGCAACTGGACTTCTGTATCCCTCAAATTTTGCCATAACCCACTAGATTCTCACATTCTCGTAATAAAAATACAGAAATATTGGTGTATTTCATCCCAGCTCAGATACTCTGTGTGTCTAGTAAGATTATAGACAAAATCATCACTTGATGCCCAGCAACTCAGAATGTTATGGGCTGGAACAGAGTTAAAAGCACTCACATGAAAATGCAATTAGCAGAAGTTATAATTTAAAACTTTGAGCAGTTTTTACTCACTGAGCACTTCAATACCCAGGTCTGATGCGAGAACGAATGACATCCATTTTCACACCAAAATGCTAGCAAAACTGACTCTGAAAAATGTACAGAAGATTTTAACAGGAAAATTTTGCATTTGATTACTTCATTTAAGAAGTTAAATAACAAAAGCAGAAAAAGAGAGAAGAAAGCCCTAACAAAAGGAGAAGAAAGCCCTAACAGTTTTTCACGGGCTTCACAGTAACTGCAGCAGATGAAATGGGACTTCAGAAGTGCCAGCACAGGGAGAACAGTTCAGGCATGCCTCTGATTTATTTCCCTCTTCTGCACAAAAGTGCTGACATACATCTTGAAGCGCATTTTGACATATGAATGTATACTAGACCATTTACTCCATAGGTAATTGTACAATTTCCACTGGAAGACAATTCTCGGGTCTCGTTGAAGGAATACTTTTAGTAATGGATGACACCTGAATAATTAATTATTCCTCACCATTCTACCAGTCTCAGATTCAGGAGTTAGTTTCTGTTCTCCTCTGAATGCTGCCTAGTATTTTTCAGAGCTCATCTTTGCTATAAAGTTGAATTTCTGGGTCCTAAAGCTTAAATTTCACCTTTCAAAAGCCAAGAACATTTCATGTCCTAAATCATGGGAATGTGGCACAGTCTGCAGTCTCTGCATTGGATCTGCTTTTAGAAATGTCACGACTTTGTAGTTTGAATGCTGAAATGGCCCAAGATTCATCAAGGCTGAAGGTTGCTTATACAAACTTGTCAATAAGGCTCCAATTCCTATTTACTTTCAAATATACTAATCAACAACATATAACCAATAGGATAACAAACTATTTAATCAATAACAGAATCAACACCTAAGCCTTTATCTAGATGTTCATGGATCCCAAATAGGCATCACCTATGAAGAAGTCTCAGAAATGAATGTGCCATGGCTAATTTAGTGAGACCAACTGGAATTTCAGTTACAACACCATTGGCATGATTGGGTGCTTAATTAGTGGAGACACCTTGTTTAGGTGTCTACCCACTGCTCAGATTGCAAGGTGAGAAATCTAATCTTTTCTTCACATTGGTGACATAAAAAGTAGTTACTTAGTGCAGCAGTATTAAGCCCTGTGAAATAATGCACAAAATGTATCTTAATGATGAAGGTTGTCAGACCCTAAAAGCAAAAGAATCCTGCTGAAGGGTCCCAAGGAAACAGAAGATTGCACGGCTTCACAGCAGAGACACTCCAACAAGTTTATCCAACATGCATCTGTTTATTCCTTACGCTGAGATCTCACTCCCAAACCTTACATTTGCCAGCAGGATAGTGGTGAGAAAACTGTTCTGCTGACAAGTAACTGAGTGTCAGGTAGTTAGCACAGGCCAGGATGTGTTCAGCAAAATGGACACTAGAGTCACATGGCAATACAAGCTCTTCAGGGTGGCTTTAGATTTCACATGCTACATTAGCCAAATGAGAAGCCTATTGGGAAGTTTTATATCAACAAAATTCAAGCAAAGAAACTGTCATCCCAGTTTGCCATGAGGTCCTCAAGATTGTGTTTCATTATTTATCTATCATCAATTATAGAGATTGACTGTGGAAAGATGTGGTGGAAAAAAAAGAGTAGGTGCTCTGGTTACACTATCATGTTGTCATCATTACTGAAAAGGTTTCACAAGCAGATACAGGAAAAATGTGTGTCCTTCCCTGCCTTGCAGGTACAGAGAAGACACAGAGACAGGAAGGATGGGAAAAGATAACAGGCAGATATGTAGGAGCATTTGACACAACATAGGCTGAGAGCACTGATCACTTTAGGACTAACATCTATCAGCATCCAGGCTGCAAACCAAAGCCAGGTGCAGTTACAACACACCACACGTACACAAAGCCTTTCATCATGCCCTGCACGATTCCCTGGCCATCCCCTAAACCCCAGATTGCTAAGGACTGTGTTCCAGCCTGCTTTGAACAACTGACTACAGGGGAGATTTAAAATGTCCCCCTGGAGTTAGAACAATAACTCAGTGAAAGGCATCAAGCCATTTACCTCCAGCTCTGGTGCTTGGGACATTGACCTACTGATGAGTCTAAATCTCTTCTGGGAGATGAAACATTGGGAAACAAGCACCCTCTATCCCCAACCCCCAAAATCCATGAACCAACAAAACTAGATCTACCGCCTTCTGAGAACATTCTAAACTCCAAGCTGTCTTTAAAAACTTGGAAGTAAGGTTTTGAAAGAGGAAATCAAGCACCTAAGTAGAGAGATGAGCAGCTCCACGTCTCTGGTGTCACTTACCTGTAGATACAGGTAAATGGCTATGGCCAGGACTTCAGACATAACCTCTACTTCACAGGATGCTGACGGTGGTAATTGCCATTACAAGATAGTCATCTCTTCTGACTGAGCAGACAAGGACAAGGAATCAAATCTGGCTTCCTTTTCATCTACCAGGAAGAAGGTGCCATCAAAACTTTTCTATGCTCAGTTTTCTGAACTACCCTGGTGCAAATACGTCTTTAGGAGAAAGAGTTGTTAATCATTGGTGAAAAAAGCCCTGATGTGTTATTTGTTGAAAATAGCTTCTATAGCACAATGCAGAAAGGAAAGAAAGTGGGACCGGGGGCAGAGGCAATGGAAGAGTCACTGAAAATGGACCAGGATGCACTCCAGTTGTTCCAATCATTGCACTGCACCAGAGCAGAAGACTCAAAAGAAAGATACTTTAGATTTTTTTTTTCTATATATGTATGCCTCTTAAAGTTATACTCACACAGATGTATGTGACTCCATCTAACTCCTGATCTGGAGAGATGTCCTTTTGGCTACTGGCTATATCCACATGGCATAAAGCTAAAAGGACATTAGGTCTCCACTATGCATTGTTTGCATAGTGCATCAGTGCCTATTTGCAACCAATACTGCCTTCATTCACTCCCAGGTCTTGGCTGTCCTTCACAGCACAAACCATCACTTCCGTTCTCTTACCAACAGCACCTGTTGTCCTCAGTATACATAATATTTTTTGCATGTTGAAACCCAACATGAACCCATAGAAGCTTTTCTGGTGATGCTCTCAAGGTCGTTGTTCCACAAGCACAGAGACCCAGCAGTGCTGTTACCTACACCCAGCTCTCACTAGTGCTCTACATGCCTCCAGGAAACTGAGATTGAAGAACAGCTTTATAACTGCGCTGTTATAATTGATCTCAATTAGGAACAGAAGTACAATTCCTGACTGACCAAGATGGCAAACATGGGAACAAGGATGCAGGGGCTTATTTCAAATGATGGATGTATATTAGTCTGCTAACAGAAGGCAACCCCCACACCCGCACCCCTAGCACATGATTATTTCTACCAAAGTAATTATAACTGGCATTTCAAGTAGCACAGTCACACTTAGTTTCTGGCTTTGCACTAAGAAACATACTGTAAAAAGTAATTGGATTCTATATTCATCCAGAGAGCAAAGACAAACCATAGAGCGTGTGGAAAACCTCAACATCTGGTTATAGTAATCTGCTAAACAGAGAACTTTGACTGCTTTCCTTCTGTCATTCCAAACACCAAGAGAAGAGAGATGTCATCACAGCTTTTTCAGTCCTTTAACATCAAAGCAGTTAATTTTACAGAACTATTTATGGTGAGGTTGTTAAAGTGAGGTCTGTGTCCTAGGATTTTCACTGGAAAAGGGATGAAGCACATCAGAAAGAGACTTTATAAGTCTCTATTAATGACTTCTGAAAGTGGGAAATGACAACCCCATCCTGATCACCTGTAGCATTTTGAGACAAATCATGTAACCAAACAGGCTGCAGCATTCAGCATCAGTCTGGGATAATTACATGTAAATGGAAAGACAGTAGAAAAATTAAGTCAACCTTGTTTCAGCTACGTAGTTCAAGACCAATGACAAGTGTCTTTCAGATGACAAAGCTGAAAAGCACTGGGCTACACCAGACTGCCTGGAGCTTCCACATCAAACACTCATCTACAGAATTCTTCTTTTCTAAATACCATATAAAATGATTTTTAAACACCTTGATCCATAGAAATTATAGCAACAAAATAACCTGTGCAATTTTTGCTTTCAATTCACTAATCATGTCTGCAAGGAACTTTGAGTACTTTACCCAGGTAGGGAGCAGCTCAGCTCTAAAAGGAGTAATTGTTTTCTGACATAATAGAAAAGCAGCTAACTGCCAGCATTCTCTTGCTTAACCTTCTCAAAGTTTCTTTCTATAGAACTTTTATGAAGTGAGGTAAAATATTCAGGAAGATTTGTTAGCAGAATGAATCACAGAATCGTTTCATTGGAAAATACCTTTAGAGACGATCAGGTTAAACCATTCTCTAATTCTACCAAGTCTGGTGCCAAACCATGTCCCTCAGCACCACAACTCTGTCTTTTAGACACCTCCAGGGATGGGGATTAAACCATCTCTCTGGGGAGCCTGTTCCAGTGTTTGATAAACCTAGAATTAGATTAATTAGATTCTATTAGGAGAAGAGAGATACTATGTCTTGGTGGAAGAGGCAACATCACAAGAGGGAGTAAGTAAAATGTTCTGACATTCCTTTGTCTTGAAGCAAACGAGATAAGGAAAGGTGAATCATTTCACTACTGCTAAATATTCCATCGCCACAGCTGTTTTCAGCCTCTTCTCTGTGGACTCACATGAGACTATAGATTATTACAACTAGGAATATGAAAAGCAGGTTAGAGGAAAAGTAAGCTCCTTGTCAGCAGTGAGAGATTTGCAATGCTGGAGTTTACACCTCCAGTGTTAACTGTTAGAGAATTCACCAACTCACAAAAAAAATACAACAATAAGCAAAACTGCTTGCTTGGCTCTCACCATTACCCTGCCTTACCTCTGCTGTAATTTGAGCAGTAAAACAGCCCTGCATTGGCAGAACAGGCTATTGACATGGTATGGAGGAGAGCTTAGGAGAAGCCTGAAGTACATGGACAGGAAAGGAAGGTTTCTCCACATCAATTCTTTTTTTTTTTTTTTTCTTTTTTTTTCTTTAATAAATGAGCCTCCCTGTATATCTTTCAGCACCAATTTTACAGCAATCAGCTATCTATGATTTACTAAGAGATACACAGTGCACTTGTCAGGAAGCACAACTTCTACCTTGCTGTTATGAATGTTTCTAGAAATCTGCATTTTTAAGTTATTTTGGGGCTTTCCAGCTGCACAAGCCTAGTGCTTCTGCAGCAGAGCTCTCTTTGCTGCATTTGGCTTAAAAGACACAAGAAATTAAAGATTGTTAGCTTCTAGGAAAAGAATCAACTCTTAGAGTATTGTCTTCCTCATCATTTGGACAAAGAAACTAATGTAATAATCTCTACATCAATCCCACATTTCTACTTGAGCTATTACAGTTAGAGGGGAAAAAGCCTTATAAATGTCCAGACTTGAAACCCAAGGCATTTGGGAGCAGGGAACCACCAAATCTCCAGCTATGCTGTTTAACAGATGACTGCACATGCTGCTAAAAACATACATCTTGTATTTATTTCTGTTTTCCACAGATAATCCTCCTTCTCCTTTCCTGTTTTCCTCTTTTCCTGGATGTTGTCCTTTCTGTATTACATAACC
This sequence comes from Ramphastos sulfuratus, assembly GCA_013399055.1. NCBI lineage: Eukaryota > Metazoa > Chordata > Aves > Piciformes > Ramphastidae > Ramphastos > Ramphastos sulfuratus. The sequence goes on along the minus strand of WBNM01018116.1, from coordinate 262,328 downwards.
ATGGATTACATTGCTTCCTTGGCTCAAACAAAAGACTGGATTCTCCTGTTCAGCTATTCACCCACCCAATCGCTATGGCTTTGTCAGAGGCTTTTCTTGGAGTTTTCCTTGCTGTAGACCTACAGCTCACAGTCACAACTTAAAGATTTTCTTTATTTAAATAAAGCCACTACTTCACATTATCCAATATTAAAATGTACATTAATGATAAAAGATGACCTTAGAAATTATTTATGTTTGTCATAAAAGTGGTCCAGCACTCTTCATTACTTACACAATAGGAATTTTTCTAGTAGCTGCAAATATTCCCAACTGTTTCTTACCTTTAGAATTAACACGTTAACCCTTATGTGATTCCAACCAGACCATGATGTGAGTTGTGTTGCTTTTTTTTTCCCCCCTAGCTAAAAGTGTTTTCTATATAGTCTGTGAATTCTGGAAACAAGGAACTTGTTCCAAAAGTAACATTACTAATTTAGAGTTTATTAAGGAAATAATTCTAATTGGGGAATGACCAAATAAAGACAAGATACCACGAGAAAATATTGATCCTCTCAAAATTAATGGCAAAACTTCTCTTCACTCCACTGAGGTCAGAGCATGACCCCAGGACTCATTCACTCCATTTTTCCAGCATTAGGATGTCCCTGGCAAAGCTTCAGGACACTGCTCCTGCTGCTCAGACCAGCCATGTGCAGTGTGAGGCTGAAAGAAAGGACAGTGCCTTGCAGGCTTTGGTAAAACTTAAAGAGTAATTTGCAATTATTATTATTTAAGTATTTCCACTTTTTTCACCCATGTCAACCAAATAAATTACTTTTCACTCAGGACTCTATGAGCCAAGTCTCAAGTCTAGGAAGTTCAGATCCTTTTGCCTGCATTAGCCCTTTCCATTGACTTCTATATGTTAACGACAAAAATCCCTCCCCATGTTTGTTTTGGGATGGAAGTTTTGTTCTAACATGCCACGAGCATTCTGGAGCACATGAAAAGGTCCATTTCATCCTCACAGAAAATGCTGGCACAAGGAGCACAAAGCATTTCTGATACTCTATCTATCTGCAAAGACAGGATCACACAGGGAATTGTTTCACAGTTCTAAATGCATACACACCACCCTCTCTTTGCTCTACAAAAGAACAATGTTAATTTTCTCAGGTTATCTGTAGGCAAAATAATTCCTTTTTATGAAATAACGTAAAATCTCAAGATTATTCTGGTACACATTTGCAGAACAGAAAATAGAAGAATCTGTACCTTCTCCACATTGGTCACTGACAAATTCTCCAGAGCCCTAACCAGGTTTTCTGGAAATGATAAATACATGCAATTTTTCTCATAGGACTCTCTGTATGTATGTATATCAAAGAGCGTGTCCACCTACAAGTGCTCTCTGTATGTATAAGAGAAGAACTGCTTAAAAAAAAAAAAAAGAAAAAGAAAAAAAATAAAGAAAAGAATAAGAAAAAAGAAAAAAGCAGCTGTTTTTTCTTTCTGACAAACGGGCATGAAATAACAGGCTGACATCTGCCTCTGCAGGTCATTCCAGTCAGGCTGCTGCATGTCAGAATTCAAACTGCTCCATCCATCAATGGCAGGCCAAAAATTAACGTAGCTTGGAAACTCTGCAGCAAGACAGTAACAGCCCAATTTAAAGTCTGACCTTCGGAGAACGGTGGGGTAAGATGGAAAAATTATTTCATGCCCTGTACCAAAGCCAACACCACAGTTCAGAGGCATTTTCAGTTAATTTTTTTAATACATACATATATATATGAAATAAAAGTTTGCTAGTATACAGCTGTTAAACTGCTATGGCAGATAAGACATAACAGTCTATAAAGGCTTTTAATTTATAAGGAATTATCAATTACATTCATGGAGATGCACTTTCATGGCATTTAGAATTTTAATTTCTCTGAATTACTCATTAATTTTTTTAAAATTTTTTTTTTAAAGCATAATGTATTCAAGGCTATAAATAGCACTGTTTTCTTAGTGGCTGACTGGGTGAATATTACAGCCTGAAAATTCTGACTGAAACAGGCTGCAATTTTTGCCAAATATAGAATTTCTTGTCCCTTGAAGCCAACTGAATAATCTCTGAAAAAGCTTTCTGAAAATTCCAACATTGTTATTTTATAAAGAAGTTGAGCAAAGAAGTTATTTAATAATCAGACATTAGCAGTGTATACTAGAACAAGTTGTAGAGGTGCCTTTAGCTTTCCAGGCTCTAAACCAGAAGATAACCATGATTAACCCATTTGTTAAACCACCACTAACACACTTGTTAATTGCTCCATAAGCTAATTTAAGTGGAAGCTTAATAACACAATTCAAACTTCCATCTCCTGTTTTAAATAGCCAAAATACCATATTAGTTTACAACTTCAAGTAGCTCAACTGGTTAAAAATAAAATTCAACTAGTTCAATAAAATTGCCAGATCATACTTTAAATGCACACCCAAAACTCAAGGAAGTAATTTCTTTTTCCAAAGCCTTTCTCCGCAGGTCATCTAAAAACCTCAGTCAGTATTTCCTTCCCTCCCAAAGTGGTTTTTTCCCTACTGTTGCAAACCATTTTCCTTTGTAAAAGAGCTCATGAGCATTGCAACAGAATCAGACACAAAGTAACCATGTTCTTAAATAATTATAAAATAATAGATCACTTCAGTCTAGAAGTTTGCCAAAATACTAACATACAGATACTTGTTAGTTTGATTTGATAAAAATAAAAAAGCAGTATGATCCTGCAGCACTGGAGACCTTTCACTAATAAGCTTCCCCATCAAGTGTTTAAAAAATTCAGTCTAATCAGAGAATTTCACAAGAGGCCACAAATTTATAGTGTTTCTCTGAAGCACACAGATCTGGGCAACACAAATATTCTCTTTATAGTTTGTATTGCATGACATCAGAGCCACATAAATAGCAAAGTTGCCTGCACACAATGATACCACCTCTTTTTGAACATCTGACAACTGTCAGAAAATAAAGTAGCAACATTAGTTTAGATCTAAATATGGTAAACTTAACTCCAAAGAATTAATGGAGATGATTTCTCTCATCATGGCACAATAGTACAGAGAGGATCAGCAAAAATCCTTGAGATACAACCACCACAGATTTTATTTCTGCTAAGTTTGGTTGGCAGTGATGGGCAAGATAAGTTCTGCCTTTGGTTTTGGTTCTATAAAAATTCAAATTGACAGTTTTGCACAATAATCTAACAATAAGCCACGTATGGTTATCCCAAACTAGCTGAAGGACAAGTCTAAAGAGTATTGGTGGAGTAACCCCCATATGGCTGTATTTGATTGGGAGCCAGCAAAGATCAGCTGTCCAAGCTATGAACTGCTACTGTCCTCTAAACAGGACCCATTCAACTAGTACGGATTTTTAAAGATTGCAATACACAATAATTACAGGTAGGAATAAAGAGACAGAGTATTTCAGAACTATAAAGAAAAAATAATTCAGAAGAACGTATCTATGTAATGTACTGGTTAAAAAGTCCCTAATGTTATTTGCTGGAAAACTGAATAGGAAAGATTTCCTGTCTGTATGTGGTATTGTTGAGAGATGTGTAGGAATAGTGCCCACAATTCTGATGTCTAGCATCAAAAGTCTATTGAAAAACTGAAGAAAAATTTATACTGAAATAAGAGCCAAGCCACATTTTACTTATCCAAAAGAATAAGTACTGGACAGTAAAAGGTTCCATCTCCTCCAAACACCCAGAACAAGGATAGCCATCTAGAGGGTGAAGCTGATGAAATTTAAACAAAAAGGTCTGCATTTCAATGTCTGACTGAACAGTAAGGGAATGACAGATGCCTCCTGCCTTGAAATATCAGGACAAGATTAAGCAGCACAATATATACTCTATTTAAACACAAGTTTATAAGCTTAATATAGAAATAACTTGGCTAATTTTAATGGCATATGTTATAAAGGATGTCAGATCAGATGATTTAACTCTGCCTTCTGGCCTTAAAATCTATAATCAATGAAATAATCCATTAGTTGCACTTTATATAGAGTTTCTTACATGTTCTTGTGAAGTACCTGGGGTAGCCACTGCCAAAGAGAAGCCATCAGACTGCTCTTCCTTGGGCTGATATAGGAGGAACCCAAACACACTCTAATTATCACTGAGAGAATATGTTGCAGAGTTGAACTGTAGTAATTTCCTGACCAAATATGCATGTTAAAGTTGCTGCACCCTACTCAGAAATCTGAAAAGTTCAAATTACAGGCCATCTGACCAGGGTAAGCAATTATTTTCCACATTTTCTCTTCAGATGCAAATGACTGATTTAATCTTAATGTGGTTTTTTTTTTTCTTTCCTTTTTTTTTTTTAATCAGGTATCTCATGCAAGAGTTTAACAATCATTAGTGACTATTTAGAGCTGAAAAACCTTTTAATAAACATGATTGTTTGCACTGGTGGTAACTATATGTAGTTCTTTGCAGTATCCTAGTATTTTATTCTTCAGACAAAACATGTAATTATTACACATCGGAGAAACAATTCCATTATCTCATCATTTCCATTAAATGAATGGAAATTATTTACCTTTTTTTGTTTTCCAAAGAATGAATGCATGGTACGCACGACAAATTATTTTTTAACTAGTCCCAAGAATTAACAGTTTACCATCACAGCTTTCTTGCTAATGAATTTGACAATGAATTGCAGTTATTTTAAGAGGGAAAGAATCTTTATCTTTTAACATTAATTATTAAGCTAAAGGAAGTTATGGGAAATATTCTCCACTTATTTTGAAGTAATCAAAGCTGAAGTCAGTGTCCTGTTAAAGGAAACACTGAAAAAAACCCAAAATGTTTTAGTCCTGTCCTTTGCAAAGGGCCACGTGTGAGAATAGTCTTTAACAGGGAGCATGGTAAGAATTTATAGTTACAAGGTTTACTTTATTTTACTCACAGACCTGCTTGAGCAGTATCAAAGCCAACTGACAAAGCCAAACTCCAAATTTTGTTCATCTTTCCTGATGCACTGCCACAGAACAGATGATAGCTATTTCTGCCCAGCCCTTTAGCAGCTGTTAACACCACAGTGCTGGAGGCTTCCCAGGGTGTTTCCACTATAGGATCACCCTGCAGGTTCAAGACTTCTACTTTCAGAGAGACCCACCATAAGTAATCAAGAGAAACGCACAAAATTCCATTTCTGATAGAGTAAACAGTGTCCCGTTCTCCTCTCTTTCCACCTGTCTCAATCACATCTATATCACTTTACCGCAGAGAGAGAACAGCCTACTCTGTTGAGTCTGCAAATTGTTTTATTGACACACAGTAACCGATGCAATTACACCAACATGGCTCAGAAATATGAGTTGATTACTACTTGGAAAATGTTAGAAGATCAAGAGAGTATGATCAAGTTGTGAGAAGCAAGATCATCCTAGAGTGGTGTTACAGGAGGAAGCCCAGCTCTCCTTAGAACACTGTTGTTTAGGGGTTATGACCAACTTCCCAGCAGAGAGGAGTTCAGAGCCTACTTCACTCTACCAAATCCTCCCACTGCATTGCAGATGGTGTTAGAAACCTGTGGTGGTTCTAACCATGTGTACAAGTAAACAGCCAAAGAAAGGGGAAGTTACACACATTTACTATGTAGAGGCTGCTCATCTTTCCTGCTGCTATGTTTAACACCTGTGTGGAATGGTCATTTGTGTGGGGCTGCATGTTTGTTAGCAATGGGCTTGTCTCTCTGCTGCAGTGGAGCAGCCATGCATGATGCATGCAATGTGCAAACTGGATTTATGCATGTTGAAATAGTTCAGTATTTGATTCTTCTTCTTGACAGAGAGCAGGGCTTCCACTGAAAGCTCATTTAATAAAAATAATGCAATGCAAATGAACCTGAATCAGAAAAATTAGATTGATGGAAGTAGCTCGGTCGCTGTAATTACACAAGGTGTATTATTTCCTAAATTCTCTTTGCATTAAATATATACCATACATTTATCAAACATAATTAGCAGTTTAGGTGACAAGGATTTGATTTTTTTTTCTCCTGCAATAAAAATCCTTCTACACTGGTAAGTACATCTAAAATGTAATATGAACATTTTCTTACTATCATTGTTTACTCCTCTAAGAAAAAAATTCCTGAGATCAAAGAATCAGAGGGGAAACACCATTTGGGACTTGGAACACAGAGGCTGAAGATGATGGCTGGGTCAGGCTTCTGTGGATTTCATGAGCATAAAATAAAATTAAATCAGTCAAAGCTTTTAAGGTTGTTAGTCAAATAAATCATATTTGAAAGCAAAATAATTAATGATACCCCAGTACAGCTTTATTTCACATATAATCAGCATTTCATTTTTTCAAATATAGAAATAAATTGATAAACAAAGAGTAAGAGGAAGAGAAGTTACAGGAGAAGCTGTGACAAAGTTGAATGTGGTCTCCATTTCTGTTAAAAGAAATGGGCTTTCAGAAAAAGTCAAAATATTTTCAACAAATATCTTATTTTCATGTAGCATGACCTTTCTTAGCTTTCCTTTGCCTTTTGCTAAGTTCCCTTTTCCCAAACCTAATTTAAAGAGTAGCCTGGAGAATCTATTTTAAACCGCAAAGAAGTTCAGGTGACACTACACTGGGCTGAAGCATTAGGCTACTAGTAGTACACTGTTCTCAGATCTCCACCCAGGTGACTTCCTGGTAGACAGTCTGTCTTAAGTTTGAGTTCCCCCTCTTCAGTTTTCACTTCAACTTAATATTATTGCAACATGTTTAAGTGATCCTTGTGTTTTATCATAGAGTTTGCTCCTTTTTTTTTGTTCAATACTGTAATAGTTGGTACTGTGGGGTCATAGCATTCCTAAGAGAAGTTAAACATTTGAGACTTCTGGTACAAGCTGTGCTTGTTTTTAGATCTAGAGAACATTCAGATCAAAGCTGTGAGGACTGGAAATGTCCTGTTTATTGTACAGTGTGCAATAGCCGTATTTGAAATGGGATGTGTGCTTATGTAGTTCTAGAAATAGTATTTACAATAACATCAAATTATGGAACAGGACTAATTTAAATATCTAATTGCAGCTTGTGTCACACCTTCTGTGGAAGTTCTAAGGCAAGCAGCAGCCAGCAAATCCTAGGTTGTGCAGCACACACATCTCTTCCTGCTGTAACACTGACAGTTCCTTTCTGCTTCTTTCCCCACTGGCTGTTTTCAGCAGACTCAAGCTGCAAGTGCACCACTGCAAAAACAACTTCTTCTTTTTTTTTTTTTTTTTTTTTTTTTTTTTTTTTTTTTTTTTTTTTACCTTTAAACAAAATCTGCCCATCTCTCTCTCAGTGCTCTGGGTTCATTGAATCTCTGCTGTATGCCAGAGGGCACCTTCGGTGTCTCTGGTTTATACGTTCCAATCCCGATGCACAAACTCACTTCACTCACTGAAAATAAACTCAGCCAGGAACATACTTGCTTGCTTGTTTTTAAAGATGTTTCAAAAAGCAAAGCACGTTAACAAAATATTAGCCAGCTGCAAACTCTGTCTGTAAGAAGCCTGAAATTCTGTTAAGTCATTTGTTCCAGAGTGGTTTATGTCATGCCCCCTTTGAGAAGGGGAGGGAGAAAAGCCTAATATAGATCTATGTATTTACAATATGTGCCTAGTCGTGTATCATCCCTACTGAAGCACAGTTTGCTTCCCACAAATGCCATCAGCCAACAGGACAAGGGCCAGTTCAGTTTATGCTGAGTTGTCATCTATGTTTCATGAACACACAAGGCTTTAGAACACAACACTGAATACACGAACCACAGAAGCTGTCTGGTTCCACTGGAACCTAAGTGCCCATATCCTTTGCCTCCAGGAAGATTTAAGGTGTCTCTAGTCTCATAGCAACTACCCCCCAACAGCTGATATTTACAGGTTGTGATGCAATATACTAAAGACAAAGACATTTACAGCTATTAGAGGTGTTTAACGCGTTTCATTAGTGCATATGGACAACTACAAAACTGAAACTGACTGAAGCTACAGGCAACAACATCAGCCCCGCTGACCTTCACACACTGAAATGGGAACATTTCCAACACAAACAAAATAATGAAGTTTTTTTGTTCTCTTTCTCAGTAGATGAACGTTTCTTTGGGATTTTGGACACATGGGGTTTTCGTTTAGGTTCTGGGTGGTGTGGGTTTTATTTTTAAATTGTTTCACAGCAAATAACTATATCAAAATAATGGCAGAAAGCACTTTCAGTTTTTCTCTTAAAATCCCCCAGGACCATATGGGGACCTCAAGTCAAAAACCTTCACTTTAGAACAATAAATAAATAAACCCGCTAAAGCCTTCCCAAGGCTGGCCAACTGTAGCATAAGTAATGCAAGAGGCTGAGAGATGCCAGATAAATTTGATTACTATAAAAGATGGGAATATGTTTCTTTCCTCAGAGAATTCACAAAAAGGGGTCAAAAACAAAGCAGCACTGAAAGTGAACAACTTCATTTCACCAGCAATTCAAGGCGAAAATACAATACAATTCCGTGGGAACATTTTATCATGTTGGTGCAGACACCTCCCAATCTTCCATTTCTGAAAGAGGAAAATAGGAAAGATAGGGGCCAAGCAAAATGGGATTCTTCTTTTTTTCCTGGAAAAGTCATTCTGATTAGTATATCAATTTAGTAAAGAGTTCAAGAACTGTTTTCTTCCACTTGCTGCCAGTGTCTAACTATTTCTAACACATTTCATTAAGGGGAAAATATTAGTAATCTTACACTTGAAGTTATTCTTTCTGTTTGTCAGATTACTAAATCCTTTCTGTCTAACACATTCAGAGAGCATCATTAGGAGAAATGACCCATCACACTTCCCTTGTTGAAGAAAAACAAAGTCTTGACTCAGTGTTAATTGTTACAGCCCTGAGTAATGATCAGATACAGAGACCCCCCTGCACTGTTCTCCAGCTAAAGATAGTTCTGATTTCACATGGTAGATTTTTCCTCTGTAAATAGATGAGCTCTTGCCAGTTGCTATTACAACAGCACTAGTATTGGCTAACCTTTCTAGAATTACTTTTTCCTTCACATGTCCTAGGGTTGCACTTGGCTTTTTCACTGACATGTTGGTGGTACAGCCATCCCATTTCCAGCCTCCCTACCCAGTGCCACACTTCCAGCTAACAGCAACAGCTGTTCCTACTGGTATCTAACAGACTTCACCCTATTTTCATTAATTCTTCAAAGTCACCCAGTTCTTCCCACCTAATGCCCCATACATTATTGGCAGCATCTCTCAGCACTGGGTCTTCAGCCTAGTTTCAGCAAACCATGTGTGATGTCTATAGAAAAGCTACAAATAAGAAATATTTTAAAAGAACGGTTGATCTTTGAGGAATGAGTAGCTTCCATCCAGCCTGATAAATTCACTTCCAGCATACAAAACCTCTTTTATTTGCACTGCACTTCTTACAAACAATCTTCTGCTTTTGCAAAAAAATATTTTCCATGGTGTCATTGTATCAGCTGCTCTCCAGGACTCCAGAAAAGACAGGCTTGTACCACTTTTTATTAACAATAGTTTTTAGTATTAAAGGAAGAAATTATTTTTTTCTGAAATAGTCTTTAAAAGGTTCTTTTTTTCCCTTTCCCCCTAAAGTTTCCTGTCTCTAATTCTTTCCCTTGTGTTGCTGCAGTGTTGCCCTTTCCTATATTACAGAAACTTGGTTCATGAGACAGAACACGAAGCTCTGCATGCCAGTCCTCTCAGAATTTTTGGATTGAAACTACCATCTCCTCCTTGAGTTAAAGCACATTAACCCTTTTAGTACTGACGAAGCTTTGAAGAAGCTTGAGCTACCCCAACCCTAGGTCTTCTGCTTTCAGCTATGAGACTATAGAATCTTTGACTAGTTACTTCTTACAATTTACTATTTACAAAGAAATTCAGTAATTTGACCCAAGCCAACTAGAAGAGAACGAGAACAAAAATGTTCTCCATCATCCTCTGCTTTTACCCCACTGTACAGAGCCGACTTTACTGAGAAGCTGAAGGATGAAAGATTTTGCCCCTAAGGGCTTAGCTGCAGGGACTCTGGGTACAAGAACTCTTCCTCAGGTGATGACTGAAGGAGTTTGGGAAAAGGCAGGTCCGAGGAGAAGACCATTGTAAGAATGAAAAAGTTGTGAACTACTACAAGAGAGGAAGTAGGGGAAAGAGCGGAGAGATTGAGGATGTCAGGAAGGCTGAGCATATCAGCTCTCGCTCCCTGCTTACTAGGCTGCGTGCAGTGCCGGGTGCCTCTGCCTGCATACTCTGAGCCTAGCAGACACTGCAAAGCAGCACTCCCAGAGAAGCAGCTGTCAGAAACTGCTTGATGTGCCCCGGGGCAGGTATGTGGCCACAACTAAACCCACAGGAGCTGCAGTTTTAGGAGCTAGTTCCAGGTAAACAGCTGCGCCGACCAGCTCCCGCAGCTGTGCTCACCGGGTAGCAGGTCAGCAGCCAGCTAGCTCTCTGAGCAACCCGCTGCTGCTGACGCGGTGACAAGGGGCTGCCGTTCGCAGTGCCTGTGAGCGCTTCTGACCATGATTCTCAGCAAGGCAGCAGATCTGAACAACACAGAGTTGGCGAGAAAGAGCAGGGGCCCACGGAAACAGGAATGGCTGCAAGGAGTTCAGAGGATAGTGACAGAAGAGAAGGGAACACCAGAAGCACAGACGGCGATCCTGGTTTGGAAGACCTGGAGAATGAAGGGCATAAAAAGCATAATATGGACGTATGATCCCATATAAATGAATTTAGGGTTTTGTTCATCACTTCATGGAGTTCTGCACTCCTGCTCTGGCAGAACAGGAGATAGGAAATTCAACTAGCTGCATCAGCCAGGCAATTCTGAAGTCCCAGATATTGAATGAAGGAAACAATACTGAGAAAAGGGCAAAACTGACTATCATGAAAACAAACAAATTAAATGCTGCCTTTAAAAGCCATCTATATGCTGTCCCCTTCTTATAATCTCCTTTTTTTCCTAACCGCTTTAAAGGTTGCTTGCATGAGCACAGCAGAAATCAAAGCAGTAAGAAAGTACCTGGTTTTAGAAAAGAGACACAACATGAAAACACTAAAAAATAAAATAAAATGAGGAATGAAGCAAAATTTATGGAAATGCTATCCATTTCTCCTAAGTCACCTGCTAGTACAATATAAAAATGTACACCTATAAAACCAAGATGCCAAAATCTTGAGTCAATAATCTTTGTACCTCAGTGGCATAATTAGTTGATTATTATTTTTTACATGAAGGAATTATTGAACAAACAATTGAAACACACAGAAGGATGTTCCTGCACAGAACAGTAACTGATGGGCAGATCTTTGACTAATTTAAATGAACAAAGGGCTCATGTGGATGTTAATAACACTGATCCACTTACGAATCATAAATGATACAGAAACCCTTTTGCATCTTTGAGAGTTCCAGGAGGGAAGGAGTGTTTTCATTCAACAAAATATTATTATTGTTTTTTTTAACCTGTAAGAACACTGCATTTGATATGTATTTGACATGAACGCTATCAGAGCCAAGTTTTTGAATATTCTGTCACAGATAAACTTCTAGAAAGAGAGAAGCATTGCAGGTTTCTCACAATTATCTGAAATAATGCATAGGAAAGATGAGAATGAACAGACTTAGTAGGGCAGCGAGGCCAGTAGAGACCTTGAAACTAACTGACACCACTAGATTAGAATTTCTAGTGATGTTAAAGAATTTAATTGGATTTTTGAAAATTAGATTAAAAATAGTTCATGAATATATAGTTTATATTGCAACCATAACTCTATAACAAAGAGTAAACAGCTGCAGCTGGGAGGTAATATTAAACAGACTTTTTAAAAGCAGCAGTTAGTGTTTTCAGCAGGAAAAGCCAGAGCAGCATTTGCTCTTGACTCTGGGAAGTCACAAGAAAACATTTCTTCAAGCTAAGTAACTCCAAGCAATCTTTTTCTGAATATACAAACACTTTTATCAGCCACAGCACCCTCTTATCTAGAGACAGTTCTTACACTGTGTTCTTACCCCATACACACACAATTCTGTATATTTTAGATGTATGTGCTTGCCTCTGCACACATGCCTTAAACTTTCAAAACTACATCTTCAGAATGACACAGACAGGTCAAACTAAAATGCTAGGGAACACAAATGTTTAACTAACCAGGATAATGTTACTTTGGATCCTTGTATGTCTAATTGAAATAATCTCATTTTTCCCCACAGGAGCCATATGTTTTTAAGTGCAGGAAAAAAAACACCAAACAAACAAACAAAAAACCACTTGGGTGACTGGGCCAGAAAACAGGAAAATAAATCTCTGTCTATCAGGAAGAGTTCCTGCTCTGAATCAACCATGCAAATATCAAACCACAAAACTTGAACTCCTGAATCCCTGCTGGATATCATTCTCACCTCCACTCTAGCTCCCCATGACACATCTCACAAAAATTGCTTCACTAAATTCCTGGTCCTGAATTCCATCATTCACCTTTCAAAATTCCTACTTTAGTAAAGTTCAAACCATCATCACACCCACGTGTCACACTGATGTGATGGTGCTTAGACTCAAACGAAAACACACACAGCCTAGAAAATATCCTTTGGATATTTACTGATGCAGCATCTTAAAAGATTTTTGCAACAAATGTTTGTTTCTGTGGAAGAATTCTGTGCTTCCCACAAAAGCACAGGAGCTGTTTAAAGAATTAGGAGTTGGCATGTCTGAAATGGTGTTAGAACAAACAGCCTCTCAGCAGCAGTTTCACAGACAGCGATGGCTGCACTCGCTCTGTGCATCAGACAGGAATTTTTCATTTCATACATCATTTAAAACTTGCTGCAGTGATTCCACAACCTGTCTGTACTATCAGCACAAAGTGAAGCCTCCTTTCCTACAGCATCCTCTGAATTCAAGTTACTTCGGCCAAAATTCAACTGTGCAAGTAGATCACCATAGCACTGAGGATGGGGATGCAAAACATGCTTCTATTTTTTTCATCATTAATACTGCATATTGTATTTGAGTACATCAAAATAAAATGACACTATCTACATCAAGCGCACTGTGGAAACAATATATCATAGCAAGCAACCAGCTAATGCAAACAGTTGTTTCAATGTTTTTAAAGACAGATTTGCATTTATATCGTATTTTCAGAAATCACTCTCCCAGGACAGTGTAAGAGCCTGGAACAAAGCTGCTCCCTGCAAAGACAGAGATCACCTATATATCTATGGCCATGACCACAGACAGATCCCTTACTGCTGCAATTGCCCCAGAAAAAATTCTGATTATCATTACTGCTGAAGTTGTTATTGTTGGAATGGTCTTTAAGTGCCCAGAGATAGAGCTGTGTTCTGCAAATACATAACTCACTAACCTTCTGCTAAAGCCTTGAACTCAAACTGTGGCCACAATTCACACATCTCCAGACAGAATTAGACTGAGAGCTGAAAACTGGACAGCTTTTGCAAAAAACTCATTTAAATCATACTAAATCCTTACACTGGAAATTCAGCTTGGAAATACAAAGGAAAAGGTTTTACTCACCACATACGAAGGGCTTCTGGAATGCAACGTGTAATGCAGATCACTCACTTCCTGGGCATTAATTCAGTAATTCCACTTCATGTTCAGGATAAATCCAGAAAGTAACTAGAAGAAATGAATGAAAAACACAAGTTTATCAGGGGATGGATGTGAACAAACACTTTTCTTTTGTTCTTTGAAAACCAAAACCAAAACCTCACAAACCTCCTATGGTCTTCCTTTCTAGTCTAAAGGTGAAGGTATGTTAGGAGAGAATTTGCAACAACACTGCTTTGGTTCCCTGCCAGTATATATTGGTGTCCTGCTAGCACTGACATCTCAGGTGCATAAGTATCAGAATTTGGGGTGGTAGTAATATTGTAGCCTTCTGACACCTCCCGTGCCACTCAGCACAGCCTGGTTCCCCCTCATGGCTGTTTGGCAGAGGAATTCCCTACACTGTGACAGAGCACAGCAACCTGTTAAGTGCCAGGAGGGGACATTGCCACAAAGTGGCCTGCTCCAGGGGATAGCAGAGCTGGATGGAGTAGTGGAGCCATGGCCAGGCAATCTAAAGGGATGTGAGGGGCTGACTTGAGTCTTGCAGACCTTTTTTTCGCTCCTTTTGTATGACTGAAAACCAAACTCAACTCAGGTTAGATAACAAACACAAGGTGGGTTTGTGCTCACCAGCGGTTTGAGTTTACACTCAGAAGATACAGTGGGCACAGCCACACAGAGTGCTGGTCTCCAAACACTTTGTGTCCCTGCCCTCAAACAAAAGTCAGGTCAATCCAAGTTATCTATATTTCTGCATGGAAAAACACTGGAAAGATACCAAACAGAACCCTTCTTCTTGCTCCTTAATAGACTGATAGAAAATGAAAACCACAAACCAAACAGTAACAAAAGCTGTGGATGAAGAACACTTCTGAAGAAAGCAACCAGTTAATGTTTTCAGCAGGGCCAAGAGTCAATCACTATAAACCATATGAAAGAGGCACTAAATATAGATTATAGACTCTCCTCCATTTCTGTGTCAAAACAATATCTTAATTTTATTTTAAAATCTGCCAATCAGGGCAAAACTAATCACCAAAAAAAACGTGCTTTACCTTTCAAACTTCCATCATGCATTAAAATTGCCTGTGTCAAATAGACAGAATAGGGGTACATGGACAGTTTGCACAGATTCCTCACATTTCAAAAATGAAAATATAGAGATATTAATAAGAATCAAAACATCCAGCCAGTGAATTTCTTCTCTGGAAAACTGTTTGCAGAGGAAGAGAAGCTTCAAGCCCTAAGGAGATACATTGCCTTTTGAAAAGCTGAGAACAGATTCCAGGGTTTGCACGGTGAGATGGTCTAAAATTGATGCTGCAGTTTTAAAGAGTCCAAACATAACTTGTCGTCTCCAAACACTGAACTATATTAGATCACAATCTCAATTAATGTCTGACGTTATTTCTAGCAGTGAAAAGTGACATCATTTGCAACTGGCATGGCAGCAGGCTGCTTCAGAGCAAGGAGCTCTATACTGGGCTTGATGCCTAGAATTTCCCTACTCCTCTGACTTTAGCTTTGTTCTTCTTATTGATGTTTCCTGAACTGAACAGGAGAAAAATACAGCAGGAGAAGGAGGGCACTTATAATGAGAGATGAGTTCCACCAACACAAAAGCTGCACACAACAGAAAATGAGTCTTAGAACACAAACAGACCAAAATCCAACTGGATACAGGATCAGAAAACTCTGAATAGATGAGGCACTCACAGCCTACATAAAAACATAATCCCTGTAAGTGGGAAAAGGAAAAGGAGACAGAAAAAAAATCTTAAGTACAGAAAGCAAGACTGGAAAGTCAAGGTGGTGGTCTTTAAGGAGTGAGATACAGGATCTAGGAAGCAAAGGGAAATGAATTGGGAGAAAAATAGCAAATCCAGGGTAATGCTTTTGAGTAAAATACAGCTGGATTAGAAAACCAAATGGATGCGATGGAGGATCAATAAATTACAGTTTGACTTAGTGGAACATCTGATGTTAGAATGGCTTATCCCCACCTACAACAGCACCCAGCGCAACTAGTGGTGCCCCAAGCAATGCCACCCCTCCAGCTGAGTAAGAGAAGACCTTCAGGAGTGTGATTCACCATTCAGTGTTCCACTTATTAATGTGTATTAAAGTGAATATTGATCAAGAAGAACTTTCCTCCACATCAACAGTTTTATCACTGTAATGATGTGGAAAATACCTTCAAGAATGTTTTCTTAGATATGATGAGGAAAACTACTGGACAATGCTCCACACTATGAACACTTGTAGTTAGGTACAAAGACACATAACACTGCCTCAAATTCATTATCTATTTGCTAGCTCAACATTACAAAAAAGTCTGATTGTTACTGAATTTTCTTTCAAAAATGGCCCAGCAACTGCTAAGATTCTGTTCTCATACACCCTGCTTTCACCCAGCACCTGAATGTTTCTCTAAGTGTTGTGACCCTGGAAAATGCTCATTTTAAGTAAATTAAATGATGGGCTACAATGGTAACTTGAATATTCACATATTTTTAACATCCTGGAACATATGAAAGTTATCAAAATGTGGGAAGTCATAGGAATAATTTCTGAGTTACGAGAATTTGTGTCAGTAGCATAGTAGGGGAACACAAGAAAGATTATACAATCTAAGACCACTCAATGACAGTTTGTGGAAAGCTTCCCAAACTACTTGTCCATGTGCAATGAAAGAACCAGCCACACACTGAAAGACTTTACTAAACATGAAATAAATACAAATTATTATCTTGTTACATTTATATAGCAATCATGTAAATCTGTTTGTTTATGCTCCAAGCACAATTTCTTGAAAATACCAGTCTCAGGCAGAAGCTACTGACAGTACAGGACCATTTGCTGAAAGCTTAAAAGGAACTTGCACCTACTGACTAACAGTGCATAAATGAAATGGAGAAGAGTCAGAAAAAGGAGACAACATTTCTAAAGTTTCCTTGTTAGAGGCTGCACAGGTTCTCCTATACTAAAGAGGTAAAGGCTCTACTAACAATTATGCTTCACAATGTACCCCAAAAGACCACCACAGTATTACCAATTCACGTGGATGTTTGTGAGCTCAGATTCTCAGGATCCCTGCCTTGTTCTCCTCCCTCCAACACTGCTTCACTACAGGTATCAGCATAGAGGCAGGTGCAAACAGGATTTGGTGCTAACAACTGCTAATAAGCCAGCAGACATCTGATACAAAGGTGCATTCACAACAAAAGTCCTGCAGCTATCTGTATGATTTTTGCCATGGCACTATCTGTGTAAGCCTGAGTGGCAAACACTTACCTGAGTGGGGCAAGCAAGCATGTCAGTGCAGCCCATGCAGGATACATCTATACCTCTAAACTCTTCCACCTTCGTTGTGAACTTCTCAACTCACAGATCAATAATATATTGAGTAATAAACAATAAGCCAGAAATGTTTTTTAAAATAAAACCAAACCTCTCTTAGAATTGTGAATCCTGGAACCCTATGCATTTTCCAACACAAGTTCAGGAAATAAAATCTCATTAAAGCTTTAGCCAAAATTTCTAATTCATCAAAGGACCATGTTCTGCATACCAATGAATTGCATGAAAAAGAAGCAATTTTTTTCCCTTGTCTGCATGTCTGTAAAATATCTCTTAGGTTACAAAACCAAATCTGATGACACTGAAAAGTCTTTCAGGAACAAAGACAGACGAGTAAAACAACCACCAGATCTCTTTAATTCCATGCAAAAGTGTCAACAGCAAAATCACTGCATCTCTTCCATAGCAGAATATTAAATAGTTCATTAATATCCATTTTCCCTTCTTCTCTTTTCAGAGGCTACTAAAAGTGTTTCTGTTTGATTTTACATGAGTGAAACTCCTCCCAAATGAAACAGGTACAAGTATCTTGAAAGAACACTCAAGTGCACATCATTCAAGACCTTGGCAGGCCCTATCTCCACGAAACAACAATAGCATCCCACTAATAACAATGACTTGCTTAACTATTCATTTTTGTAAATAATGGAACTGAAAATTATCTAGTGATGGATTTACACTTTTACAATGCATCTCAGGGATGAAAATGAATAGGGATGAAGAAATTATGTATATTACAATGGGTGACACATGGAACTTGGGATTCTAGCTAGCTCCACAGAAGAACGCAAGCTGGAAAACATGGCACTGCAATTTTCAGCATTTTACCTTTGTCTAATACGACTGTGAGACACCCTATATGTATTACTTGTGTTATAGCAGCACTTAAAGACTCCAATTAAAATCCAAACACCATTATATTAGGCAGAAATAGTATGAAAATTACAATAGGTGTCATAGTCATTTTAATTCCAAACAAGCACAATAAATTACCTATTTCTCAGATGTGCCTTCCCTTATACAGCAGTTACCCACCAAATTTAATATATTAGCTCCTATATTCAGGGAGAACATGAAAAGGATTGCATTGCAGTCTTTTCAGCCTTTTTTTAAAGTCAAAAACTATACTGATATTTCCAGTGGAGCCTCATAGCCTAGGGAAAAAGCCTATGCAACAGGGCTGGCTTTCCTCGATCACCTTTCCTGGGAAGCAATCCCTGGAACCGCAAGACCCTGTAGACCACATGCTGAAAAACCCTGTTCCCCCAGGAGGGTAAGACTGAAATTTTACAGAAAACACATGAATTTCAATTTTCTTCTCCTTGCTTCTCTTTTTCTGTGAATTCCTTCTTTTAGCTACAGTACTAACATACTAAATGTACCAACTTAACCTAGTCTAGGCTATCATTTTCCTATTTGTATATTTGCACACTGAACAACTTAAATCTGAGAACTAGGTATGAACTGTTACAAAGTTATTCTGAGATAGAGATGCATCCTACATCCACATCTAGGCTGTAGGATAATTCAATATCACTTGGTTTAAAGATGACATCACAAATTAGTATGGATATTAAAAAATAAGATTATTTGGAGGCAGCAACCTGACAAGGTGACAACTTTTCTGGTAACACAGGAAAGGACTAAGTTTCTATGCCAAAAAAAGCTAGTACAGATTACTTCGTGTTTAGTAAAACACAAAGTAAACAAATGGCAAGTGTTTACACTGTGACTATTAGTTCTCTAGTAGGGAGTTTATTATAAACAGTATTTCAAACACAGGACTTTAAGAGACAATGTATAAATATTTTAAATGGTAAAATAGAGGTGTTGGCTTTTTTTTTTGTACTGTGTCCAGAAAATTTGCACAAACACATCAAATTCTCCACCTAGGGAATTTATTTATTGTTAAGTTTGCATTTAAAACAAATGTACGTGACCTATTTTGGGACTAATATAACTAAAAGGAACCTATTTGTTGTTTATTATTTATAGAAGATTCACTTCAGATTAGGCCTTTTGCAGATGTGTGTATCTGTGTGGCATCATAAAGCATCTCCAGATATCCCCCAGCACTAAAACAGACGGAGAAAATGACAAGTTAGGACGTATCCCAGTATACACAGTATTTTATAAAAGCTAAGATTAAAAGCTGTTTTTTTTCCTCTTCAGAAAGGCCACATGAAAGAGCTGGTACCATGGCTAATGCATTGACCTTCTGTGTCTGATAATGACAAGTTCAAGTTTCTAGAGTTGGGTAAGATGTGGAACTAAAGTAAGTGCACTCAAGCAACGAGTTCTCCTGCTCTGTTAGAATCCTACTCACAAAACTAGCCCTAGAGAAAGAAAGAAAGAAAACATTTTCACATTTTCAGTTTTTTTCTTGTAAACAGAGAAAGAGTAAAACGCAGCATAATGCTGTTTGTCATATAAGAGGTACAACATCTTTTTACAAACCTTGCCTTCCACACTTCCAGGAAATCAGAAATCCATTTTTATACATCAAGCAGACTTGTTAAAATTAACTTCTCTGGAAATCTAGCATCTGCCTTTTGTTTTCAAAAGAGGACAGTGAAGCATTTCTTCCTGTCATCAGCTAAGAAAACCCACCATTGACCTAAAGCCTTTATTCCTATCAGTTATTAGTTTGGTACACTTTTTGCAGGTTACAGTGTCTGGAGCTCTTCAGGGGCCGAATAAAACTCCTTCACAATGCTGCTGGCATGACTGTGGCACAGATCAGAAAGCTGTTGCCTCACACTAGGCACCAATTGCAGGAGGTTAGATAGAAAAGGCAAGCAGAGTTTGACCAAGGAAAGTAACTAATAAAGCTTCTTTTTTTCTAAATTACTAGTGCTAATAATAATACACATCAGGATGTTCTATTAATACACACATATGGCAGTGTTTTTGCATATTTTATATTCCCAAATATTTATATTTCAAATTAAACAGAGATATTACAACCTTTACATCTTTAAGTTATTTAAGACAAATAATAATGGCTAAACAAATGCAAGAACTCAAGTTTGTGATTGTGTAAATCCACATGTGCATCATCAGTTTTTAATCATCAGATCATATCCAATGTTTTATACTGACAGATTTCTGGCAGGACAGACTGTGATCACAAAGGGAACAATATAATTCAAAAAAAGATTCCTTTTTAAATTTGGCTCTTGAAACAGTATTTCTAATTTCCTACTTCTCATCCCCAATTCGAGTTCATCTCAGAGACAGTAATTTATTTAGAAAGAGAAATTAATCTTAAGCATCTCCAAAGTCTTGGGTTATTCCACTCCAGTAAATTTTCGTAGATGAAAATTTTTGCTTTTCCTTAGAAAACACAGTGATATTAAATACAAAAACCCACACATTAAAAGAGCACTAACATTTCTAAAACAAGAGCTCAAGCTGAAGTTAAGAAATTGCCATAATTAAACTTGTCCAGGAAGACAGATTAAGGTCAAATATGTCTATTAATTTTGGGTATTCACTCTTAGCCACCTAAGACTTGATTTTTTAATTAATTTTTTTTTAAGCATAGCATTTAATAGGTCCCTAAAATGGTTTTTACTAGTTCCCATTGTGGCTGGGAGTTTTCACCACTTCTGCAAACCAAGCATCACACATCAAAGCCGAGTACCCAGGCTGCAGAGTGAAGTTAGCAGTGTCTGCATCAGGGTTAAGTGACGTGACCAGCACCACATCAGCAGTTTCTTGCAGAGGCAGAAAAAAACCCGTTTTCACAAAAGGCATTTATGTGCTTCACTCACGGAGTCAACTCCTTTTGCTGTGTGCTATACAAATCTCAATGTCTACAACTTGCATCACAAGAGCCCTGATTTCAGTTACAAAACAAAATCACTCCTAGGACTTCCTCTGTGAACGAAGTGAGTGTAAATTCTTTGGACTCTGATATTAAGCAACTTCTCTGTGAGGTGAGCAGGGGCAGGCCAGACTGTGGCCCTAGAGCAGCTCTACCACCCCCACCCCCGTCCCGCTCCAGCATTCCCACAGCTTGTAACCACACCTAGAAGCCCAGGAAGCCATTTGCCTCCTCCCCAGGCACTGCTCTTCTGAAGCCCGTTGCCTCATGGGCCCACCTAACCTTTCTCTTAGGGGCTCTGAGCAAGCCAGGCCGGGAGCCTACACCAGAGGAGCCTGGGGCCTAGCCAAAGCCCACGGCCTTACCTGTGAGCAAAGCACCACACATCCCTCTGCCTTTGGTCAGTCACAGCTGAGGGACACGGGGAAACAAGGGAAACAAAACTGCCATCAAAATTACCTTGGTTTAAGGCTTTCTTTCTCTCTTTTTTTTTTTTTCCCCCCCTTTTCTGGAGCATGTCTGGAGAAGTATGATGAAGCTGGTGAAGGATCTAGAGCATAAATCTCGTGCGGAGCAGCTGAGGGAATTCAGCTTGTCCAGCCTGGAGAGAAGGCTGAGGGGAGACCTTCTGGCTCTCTGCAACTCCCTGAAAGGAGGTTGGAGCCAGGTGGGGGTCAGCATTTTCTCCCAGGGAACAAATGATAGGACAAGAGGAAATGGCCTCAAGTTGCACCAAGGGGAGATTTAGGTTGGATATTAGGAAAAATTTCTTTACTTGAAAGTGTGGTTAGGGTGCCCAGAGAGGAGATGGAATCACCATTCCTGCAGGGGTTAAAAAAATATGCTGACATGATTTAGTGTTCAGGTAGTGTTGGGTTGACAGTTGAACTGTATGATCTCAGAGAGCTTTTCCAATCTTAATGATTCTATTTGGAGGCCTTAAGTTCAGGAAGCCAAAATTACAATGAACGGCATCGTTTTCTGACAGAGGTGCTCAAGGCCGGGCACCGTCTTAGCCCACAGCCTACCACAGGGTCCACAGCCTATCACAGACCCTGTGGCCTGTTGCCCCTTAGTCAGTCCCAGGCCCACTGCCTGCCATTGCCCCTTGATCTGCCGCAGGGCCGGTGGTAGCCACACCACACATTCAAGGAGCAGGGGACAGGGCAGAGCGCGGTGGCCGCTGGTCAGAGCCTTGTCTGGGGATTTCGCCCTGTGAAAAACGGCACTCTGCTGAAAATAAAAGATGCATTCACACTTTGTAGCACATTTTCTTAGGGTTTTGTTACATCCCTCACTACTTCTAATTATCAAAGAGACTTTCTTTCTAAACAAAGGCTGCTGCTTCTTCATCCAAGAAGGATGTTAAGATGCTAAATGAGGTATACGATCACAGCGCCTTGCCAAACAAAAGGATAAGTCAAACACAGGCACTTGTGATTTCTCCGCTGGATCAAGGAGAGGGAAAGGAGTTACAGAGAAGAAAGCACAGATTTCAAACAAATGATTCCATAATCAACAGTTACTGCAAAGCAAGGTTCAGAAAATTACGGGGGGGGGGGGGGGGGGGGGGGGGTTGTCGTGGTGTCGCTGATGTTGNNGTAAATATCCCTTGTTGTTCTCTTCTTTGTTTAAGGTGAAGTATCTCTCTTTTTTTTTTTTTTTCCCAAGCATCAGTCTTAACCTTTGCTTTTTCAGGCTAGCTTGGAAAAAGGAAAAGAAAAAGCTAACATTTTTTTTTTGGACGCAATAAACAAATGCTGCAGCCTGTGATGTATGTATGTTCTATGAGTCTATGTAACTTCTTTATTTAAATAAGTTCTAAACTGTTATTTGCACAGAAGCCAGAGAATAATCAGTGCTATTAAGATAATATTTTTTTCCAAGACATACATTATTTGTTTTCATTCGTAAACATTGTGTGAACACAGTCGTGAAACAACTTTTTTTTTTTTTCTTCCCATTAAATCTGGACATTTTAGAAATAATCTGTGCATTATGTTAAATAAATATCTGGATATTTTTTTAATTAATGTTTAAAATGCAAACAGTATCAATCTTTGGAAAAGAATTAGTACAACTTTTCCCTCACATTGTCCACTCTGATATGTTGTGGTTTCTGAGTCCTCAGCAACCTTGTTAGAAGGAAGATGACATTCACTGATTCAGTATTTTTCTGTTCTTCCCTCTTTAATTTCCAAGACAATGCTTGCTACACATCATAGTATTTTTCTTTCTGTCCTCCTGTCTTTATAGGCCCTGCTCTTTGTGACTTAACACTTCTTTGGAAGCTATTTGAGTACAAAACCCTCTGGTGTTTAATGATTATAATTTCAGTTCACAAATCGGCATCAGCAGTACAGGAAGCTTAAGCCATGCACATGGTTAAAGTTGAATTATTTCAGCCTGACAATATATTTACATATTTTCCATGCTATTTGTCCCTTTTATTTACTTTTATTTTCCCCTCCAATAGAAGAAGGTTACCTTTATTAATTCCTCTTACTGGACAAAATCACCATGTATTTTTAAGCTGTATGCTCCTTCCTATCTTTCTGTGATATGGAAAATGTCACATTTTGCTTAGACACAATTCCAATAGTTTTAATTATTTCAGAGGGTGCTTAAGTAGATTTATTGTAATCAGGTTCTTATTTGCACTTGAAGTTTCCACAAAAAAATTAAGTATCAGAAGGCTTGATACAGTGACTTAATCTGGTGATCTTAATGGGGTGACACTCACACTGAACTGCCCTGTTGACTTGCTGTGACAGTACAAAATTAAAGCAAATGCAGAAGAAAAAAAAAATTAACTTTTTTTTTAATAACTCAGGCTGGTTAAAAAGCAAGTTGCAGAAACAGCTGCTGAATTTGCACAAGGAAATCATATTTAAAAGGCAATACCTGAACCTACCTTCCTTTCTTAAAGTAATTTTTAATGAAAATTAGTTCTTCCTAACCTGAAAACCACCTATGAGCTGTTAGCCATCTGTATAAACTAGTTCAACAGAGTTTTACTGCCAGAGGATATCAGGTCAGAGATGGCTTCTGTTGTCAGATCAGTCACTGACTACCTCAATTGCCTTTGGCAAGTCATTTAACCTTTCTATATTAATGTTTTCCTGCCAGCAGAATAGTTCTTCCTTGTGGTAGGGAGGGGGTTTGCCTTTTAATTAATAAAAATAACTATAGAAATACTCTAATTCCAGCATCTATCTGCTCTACAGAATAATACCAAGCATCTCGAACCCACTCTGCACATTAGATAGAAATGAATTGTTTCTATATAAGCAGGTGCTATTTTAGGGCAGATTTCTACTGCACATCCTTTAATGACTTCACAAATTACGACAAACAAGGCTTACAGTTTTCTTGCAACTCGTGAATAATAACAACAAAAAGAGAAGCAGCAGTCTTTGTCTTGAACTGACAACTTGTATGTTTTAAAATAGCTCTGTAAGTTTTAATGAGCTAAATGATTTAAACAAAAAAATATATATATAGTGGAAATTCTCTTGATCTGAAACCTTACTTGCCATGTTTCAGCCTAAAACAATCTTTTACTGCCTAGATATAAACCCCTGGAAAACAGAGTTTATAAGAGAAATACTGACAGAACATTAGCTACACTGCAGCATGCTAACGGGTACCACTATAATACAGTCTATTCCAGAATAATTTTTCTTTTTATTATTTCATTAAGTTGTATCTCACTAAAGTTCCTCCTAGGATCTCTCTACAGCACCAAATTTTTCATTGAGAAAACTATAAATCACAGGCCTAAATTACAATTTAATTATAAACGCCTTCCCTTCTAATGCTGCCTGGGACCTTTTACCCTCCTACATAATTCTAAAAAATGACCCCTGTCATAATTTCCTTCACTAGAATAATATGCAGAGATCTAATCCTGAATCCTGCTGTCTTATAATTTAATATAAGAGGTAATTATTATTCAAAAGATAATGTTGCAGATATTGGAAATATTCTGAAGTTTAAGTCTAAAAAAACCTTGGCTTGGTATGTAAAAGCCTCTTATTTGACTCTTGCAGAAAAGGAAATAAATAAAAAGGTTTTAAGACTTTATGCAAAATGCTAGAAGTATTATTGGTAGCTGGAATTTGTCTATTATAATTTCTATAACCTTTGAACTGCAGAGAAAACACATTCACACACTGAGCAAAACCAAGAAGACACCAGATCATTTATTATCGATCTCTGGTTTTTGCCACAGGTTAGACAAAAAGTTCTAGATTGCCACTGTCTAGCTGAAAAATATGGTTTAGGTGGCTTCACATTTCTGAATGCAAGGCAGGATACACAAGACAAAATCAAAAGAAAATCAACAAAACCTAAAAACCACCTTCAGAAAAGCTTCTTACACCTCCAATTATATTTTCAGTGTATCACATCACAGACACTGTTATGTTTATCCAAAACATTCCTGTATAGGAGATGTTAAATAATATTAAAACTTTAAGGAATTAGTACCTTTATTCCTAAGTCAGAACAGCAAGGAATAACACCATTATGTCAATTCATCTTGCACAAGAGACACTGAGTTTAATCTTGTAGCAAGAACACAGCTATTATTGCCTGTCTCTATTCACTTTACAAAGAAAGACTTTGACCTTAAAGCCTTTTCTTCTAAAACTGGGATTTCATCAATTAAAACTTGTTTTCTTTTAAAGTTAATTCTTACTGTATGCAAGAATATCTGCCAAGGAAGAGAACTGATCATACAAAGTAAAAGATGGTGAGGATGAATGCAAGGAGAGAGAATTAACAAAGAATTTCTGAAGTACAGTGGGATAAGATTCACAGCACAACTGGAACATTTTTTTTTTTTCTGTTACAGATCCAAGGAGCATGCCCCACTTTTTCAAGTAAATGAGTTATCAAATGAGCTTCATTGCTTCTAACCATATACAGCTCTATCAGTGAGAACAAATAAAATACCATAACTGACAGACTCAACATCCTGAAGAGGGAGAGGCCAGTGAGGTTATCAGAAAATGGGGTTCACAAGAGGTAATTATAGCCCATGCTCACCCTTCTTAGGTGAGGCAGAACATCACTATACAGCTCAATAAAAATCAAACTATATCGTGCAGAGGCACCAGTTTACTACCCTCTTTGTTTTTGCTTTGGGAGCACTTCATTTAAGATGTAATAAATTGAAGGTTTTTTCCTTGTCCTTCCATAAATCCAGGGACAGTGCAAATGAGGTGTTCCTCATTATGAGCAAAAGAAAAGGGGCTCCCTAGATAGTGACATGAACTGGCAGCATTAAAGCACTCATTAAAAGGAGCCCTGCTCTTTTTTTGTAATAAGGAATATTACTTAATAACACTCAACGCATGGTTCACTTCATACTGCTGAAGCGAGCTTTTGGGGGGCAATGAAGAGGAAAAAAAGGGAAAGTCCACAGTACCACAAACATCATAAAGAAGAGAGATGGAATTTTGCCTGCAACAAATTAATAATACCTAAGAAAGTGTCACTGGCTGCCTCTAACTGGATTGCTTCATGCAACAGGAAGATTTAAGGATCTCAGGGGATTCCTGGGAGATGTTAGGCTACACTTTTAAATGAACAAACAAAACCAGACTAGATGGGCACAGGTAAACTGAAAAAGATCACCAGCAGATGATTTCCTAACTTGAGGATCCAATAAAACACAAAGCTTAACATAATTTTGAAGGAATTCCCAGCAAATCAAAACATGTCATTGCAATGGGAATGTACAGCACCAAAAATGACAGAGCAGAGTCATAATTTTACACTTTCACAAAAATCTCTCTACCACAGCAGTGGTGAAGACTTGGACATCTGAACAACATTAATTTCACCTCTTTGGGAATCTGCCAGAAGAGAAACTGCAGTTGTAGAATACTTCTGAGCATGTTTGCTGGTTTCCATGCATGATGGGAAAAGGTGGATGCCAAAAACCTTTATTAGAAAGTAAGACAGGAAGCTCAGCAAGAAAGAGGAATGGCTATGCCCTACTGGCATCCTGTCTCACCAGGGTCCATCTCAGACACTTTTGAAGAAGACAAAAAGTGTTATGGTGGTTATCTCTGTATCACAATTCTACTCTCTGCATCAAATGACATCCTGCTCAGAACCTACAAAAGGACTATACCTGAAAGTAACACACTGGGGCTTCTTGTTGAAGCCTCCTGACTGACCTCAGAATTCAACAGGGGGCTGGAAAAAAAACTCTGGAGACAAAGGTCAGAAAATGATGTGAATATGTGGAAGCAACAATTGGACATCTCCAGCAAATGAGCTTTTTAAGCTCCTTTTCCAGTGCTACTGAAACCACACACTCATGCCCCTATTCAGCAAGGAGAACAAGGAGGATTAATTGAGCAGGTATTAAAGCTGGCAAGTGCTTTGGTTACAAGTCAATCACATAGTCAAAACCTTGATTAACCTGAGTAAGAGCTTTGGCTGAGTCAGAAGTGAAAAAATAGGAGTATTACATTGGTGTCGCACGTACGTTATGTTTACTTTAGAAATTGTATTTTTGTAGAGCTATTGAAATAAGTAGAAAACAGACAGGATGTGTTTCTGACCAAACTTCCCTCTCTGCTGGCTGTGGCTGACACAGTTGGCCATCAGTGCAGACATGATATCCATGCTAGGGTACCACCACAGAGGTGCTATTTAGCCATCCCTTCTGAAATTCTCTTTTGCTTTTGTTGCTAGGATGCTGTACAATACAGACCATGTTAGTAAAACACAGCAAAGTCTCTAGACACAAGTTCCTTACAGGACAAACTGATGTTATATGAATACATTTTCTTATTTATACTTTTGATGTTTTTCTTCTTTTTTACCCAACCCACTTTATAATTCATTTATAGTTTTAGGCACTTCGAATCATTTCAGTTCTCAGAGCAGAAGGATGACATAAGGTTTGAAGCCAAGGCAGCTGGCCAAAACCAACTAATGTAAACACATTTTTTGTGCACATCACAAACTTCCCATAAAAAGATCTTATAGTTGTTCCTGTAGAATCTCTCAGGGGTTTTGTCCCAACTTGTCAGATTATTTTGAATTGTACGCTTACTATTGAATGTACTCACTACCTCATCTCTCTGTTGCCTGAAAGCTCAGTAAATATATTTCCTACTTTGTGATTCAGCTCATTAAAGCAAACACTGCAATGACCCAGGGTCAGGGCAGCCCCCTGCCAAACCTCATTTAATCCCTTCTTCCATTTTGACAGTGATAGCTACACCTTAAATATAATTCTTCAGCCAGCTGTACACCCACCCTCACCTAAACCACATTTCCCCAACTTGCTTATAAATAAAGTCATGTGAAACAGCATCAAAAACCTCCCTAAATTCAGGATCTGTGACAACTATTGCTTCTACCCTGCCCACACCTGTTACTCTGCTGCAGAAGTTGTGTTGGTTAGACAATATATTTTCTGACAAACCTGTGTTTGTTATTCAGTTCCTTGTCATCTTTCTTCAAAGTGATGGCAAATACTTTGATTATTTTTTTCAGAGTTTCTGCAGAAATCGCAGTTTACCTGACTGGTCTCTAACTCCTGGCTAAACTCCTCTTTAAACTGAGGAAACCACACTCTCTTCCAATATTTCACCTTGCCTGCACAAGTTTTTGACAACAGCCTCTCCTAGTTCTGGGTTTATTTTGGCTCTACATATTCTTTTAATGAGTTTGGAAAGCCAGGTCTCCGACAGAAGCTATCTCACACACTTTAACTTGTTTCTGTCTGTTCAGGGGTAAGATCTTATCCATTCAGCAAGGGCATCAATTAGGATAGACAACTTTTAAGACAGAAGAATACAAAAACATTTGGCTGTCTCAAAATTCTCTTTTGCTCTCTGAATGGCAATCCTACACTTTAATTCCTTTTCCTGTTCCTCCTGCTTTTCTTAGTGCTGTCATTTTTGCTGGTTTGATACATTCTGCTAGCTCCTCCTTATTTTCCCAGGTGGCCTCTCTGATTTTACCACATGCCTCTGCTATATTTTCATACTCAATCTCAGTACTGTGCAAGGTGGTTTATTATACTTTGCTCTATCCTCTGCACCAGGATAGTTTGCACTTTATGAAAAGATTCCATTTATGTAATTATTCAGACTTCAGGTCTGAATAATTCCTCATAATTGTCACATTAGGTGTCTGAGATACTTGCTGATGCTTCTTGGCTTTTAATTGCACACTGAACTCTAACACTTGCTACCCTTTTGCCTGTGCTGCCCCAAGCAGTTAGGTTTGAGTGTCCTGCACTCCTTTTACATACTCATCCTGCAAACACAGTGTCACATACTGCAGCAAAGAGTTTTACTTTTCTCCTGTGTGAAACTAGAGTCCACGATGAAAAAAGAAATAGAAATCAGAAAAAGGTTGTATCCTTTTCTGACAGCAGTGCTCCTTTATTCACGAGTCCAAGAGCATCTGTTCTTCCAACTTTGCAAAACTACTTTTGCAGAGGGAACCCAGCCCCAGCACATTTTCTCCCACATTTAATAGGCCACTTAAAGAGCACGTTTACTTAGTCCTCATCAAACAAGGATAATTGACAGCTTTCCACCCCTAGCATCCCCACTCCGAGAAGGCAGTTTCCCCAGGAGCCGCCTTGTACAACCTCAAACACTTTATTACTGGTCAATTTGGGTTTCCTGCCCACCGTAAGTGGCAGTGCTGAGGGTCTCTAACTCTCCCTTGTCTCACTAATCAATAGAAGCAGTCACTTCCCTAGCATTTTCCTGCTACTCAGCAAGAAGGACGATAGAGAGTGCCATTGGTTGTAAATAACCAAATAGCTTCAGTGTTGCATCAGAAAGTAAGTTAAACTTCAGAAACAGGAGGAGCTTTCTGAGCTGGGCTTCTTTTGAGATATTCTGTATTTTTCTTCTTTCCAAGGTGAGCAATGGAATACAGCTGGTCCAATGCCATTCCTCAGAGCTGCCTCTCCATCGTGGAGGCTGGCAAAGGTTCCCATCAGCAGTGCATGTGGCACTGCACTGACCAAAGAGAGCCCCAGGAAGATCCTATAAAGTGCCAACCACAGCTTTACAGTCACTGTATCAGGGTATGAGAAAGTTGGGATTAAACAATTACTGCCTTGAACTCACACAGTAAAATTTGTTTATGAGGTAAATTTTAACAAGAAACAAACAGTTAGTGTTGTTTATAAGCAAACTCAAGCTGTAAAAAGCAGGGAATGCTTTGTAAATACCAGTCCCTGGGCCAGGTGAGGTCCTGGAGGGAAGCTCCCTGCTGTTTGCAGCTGCCTCTCATACACATGCAGAATGTGACCAGCTCCAGTGGCCAGCTGAAATCAAAACCAGTGGTGTTGCCCAGGGATGGCACAGGGGCGAAATCTTCATTTCTTTGTAATGATATTTCTTATTCCAGGTCTTTCCTTCCACTGCACAGAATGATATCCTTGTAATGGCCACATGAAAAATGGCCACAGTGACTATTAGAAAGATAAATCTATTATCTAACAGTCAATCATGTCAAAAAGACTATGCTACACACAATACTGGTGTACAACAAAGTACTTTGATATAAAAGATCCCCAAATTCAGTTTAGTTTGGTTTCACACTGCTATCTTGTTCAACAGAAAACACCGAGGTTCTTGCATCCTCTTGATTAAATTAACATTTTAGGTAGAACCCCAGGAAGGCCCCAGACTTTGAGGTCTCCCTACAGCGTACTATGATCACACCATGAACAACAGAGAGCAGCCACTCAAAGACAACTTCCACTGGTAGGGTGGTGTGAAACGGAGCAGTTACCCTCCTGGGCTCTCAGGACCAAACAATCCAGGGATGCTGCTGGTGTTGATTGGGCTCCACCAGCTGAACTATATGAAGACTAAAGCCTAACCCCTGAAAAGCCACAAAGATTAGAGGACCCAATTACTAGAGGACCCAACACTGGAACATCAGGAATGCATATGCAGGGCCAAGTGAGTCCAGGCCTGGCACAACACCTACTGGGCCCAAGGCTGACTCTTTGAGGAGAGTCAGACATTCAGCTTCACCATCATCCAAGTGGGCACACTGGCTGAGGAGCATCAAGGAACGCCTTTACTTTCATTAAAATCTTACAGGCTGTCACTTGGCATGCTGTGAGCCAGGAAACACACCTTGGCTGATCCAGTTATACTAACCCACAACAATAACAAAGAAATAAAGAACCTGGGGGAAAAAAAATGTAACAGGATTCTTTTTACTGCACACACACACAAAAACACCTTTAAAAGTGAATATATGCCTACTGCAAAGTAGTGAGGTGAAAAGGGAGGTCTTATCATCCCTGTTCCCCCAGGATCTCTTAGAGTGTGTGTGTTTCTGTGGTGGTTGGCTTGTGGTTTCGTTGTTCACTATGGCTTCCCAGAGCCCTATATTTTACTGAAACATAAGTACAGGCCCACCAATTCGCTGACAAGCTGATCTATTGGCTCTAGGACACTGAGGGGAATTATGCTCCTGCCGCCCTGATGCTCTCCTTTGTTTAGAAGAAGAAGAGAGAAAGAGAGAGAGTGAAAAAAAAATCCTCAATCGTTTAGTACAAGTCATTTTACATGCTGGGATAATGAAGTATAAAAATGCCTTCAAAGGACTGATTTCCTACTTTTAACTCACTACCAGCCGAGCTCTTTGTGAGGCCCTCTGGAACATGCATTCCCAGCCCCACTCAAACAAAAGAGCTGCGAATTCATTAAACTATTTAATTATGCCTTTTTATTTTTCTCCATTAGCAAGCCCTGCCAGTACAAAGTAAATAAAGCCACCATGGTCTTTCCCCAGCAGACACACTGACTGTTTTTATTCTTTATTCAGTTTACAATATAAAGGGCTATTTTTTCCCCCCTCCTCCTATTCTTGGCTAGTTTCCTAATACAAGCCCTACAAACAGAAGCATCCAACTGTACATGCAATGCATGGCAGTGGAGAGCAGCCACAGCACTCAGCATTGCAAGCACATACCCTAGACAGCTTTCAAAGTACCAGCAGCCAACGGCAGCCAAACAGCACTTTACAGCCAGGCGCGGAAAAGATATTAGCTTTTTTTTTTTTTATACTCTAGTAAATTTGCTTTTTACATCTATTTCTTTTCAGAAGGGCTTGTTATTGAGCTTACTGTCCACAAATTCCATTGATCTCAGGCTGTGACTCAATCCATATGCTCACGCTTTGACACCAGCACAGCAAGCAAGCGATACAAATCCTGTTCAGGCTACAAACTTATTGATTTTATAGATTTCCCCCAAAGTTGTGATAATGATATATCATTGTTAAATTTGGTAGAACAAACTGCTTTCCCAATCTGTCAATGCGAGCATGAAAACCAATTCACAGCCTTGTTTAGAAGGCTTTCCCTTCAGAAGAATAACTACTGCTAGCGGAAGCAGATCACCAATACCCAGCCACTGGCACAGGGTTGATGGATGTTACCTTTCCAGTTGCCCTTTCCTGACCTGTAGCATGCTAGGTTCCCAGACTTGCCTCCTAGTTATGAGAATCACCCTGATTTTTCAGAAGCATTTCTCAAATTCATTATTTAAAACTTGCAGTATATAGAAACCATAATTATAGCTTTTAAACATATTTCCTTTAAATATTTTAGATGCATTAAGACAACATGAAAATTATTGATTTTAGCAAATCATTTCTGCTTGTTCTGTTCCCACACTCACAGAAATGGCAAAGCTTTTCCCTTCCATGAGAGGGAGACAGAATACTGGTTTAAAGAAGAATGTCCTCACCTCCTGCTCCATCATAGCTTCTCAACCCAACTACAGTGGGAACAACCAAACACGCCGCTTCACAGCGACTGGCTTCCACATTTGGGCATTTTCCTCATGGCTTCTTACTGCCAAAGCAGAAACCTGATCCGACACTTCTCTCCCACCCAGCAAAAGAGGTTCCATTCCAGAGGTATTAGAAGGAAGAAACCCAAGCTGTTTCTCAGGTTATGAGAACACAACATAAGGACTGATGAGCTTCTTATGTGCTTATCGCAGGACAAAAAGGCAGAAAAATGTCTGCGTGGTGCAGAAGATGTACAAAAACTGTAAACAGCTGTTGTGTTTTTAACAAACCATGAAATAGCTCTAACAAAATGCTTTGCTGGAACTACAATGTACGCTTTCATTCACACGTTCTCCTCACACTCTGAAGCAATTACCAGCACTCCAAAAAGAGACAGAATTTAGGAACAAAAAACTTGCCAAAGAAACTAAAACCAACCAAGAGGCAAGAACAACAATGTTAGAAAACAAAATTTAGGAAACTCATGTGAATAAATACCTCTCTTGAACACCTTCTCTTTTCCATCCTTTCTTTCTGTTACTTATCCATTGTTTTAGCACTGGAAAAGCAGCTTAACTCATCGAACGTTACAGCACTAGCTCAGCACGCAGCAAGGAACGCTTTACTGTCTTCTCCCAAGTCATGCTGTTGATATCTCCCAACATCTAGCAATATATCCCCTAAGCATTTAACCATGTTCCTGGAACAACAGCTCTAAGAGAGATTTTGAATGGCTGAATGTCCCCCACCAGTGCCTTTCCTTTCACTTTTGATTTAATTGGAGGTGATAGATGCTGAACTCTTTTACCTACTGTGGCTTTTTTTGAACTTGCTGAATGCCCTTTCCAAATACATCCTTCTGAAAAGTCTTTCTGAACTTCAGGGCACTTTAAACCTGAGTACTGCCTGCAGTATGTCTTGTCTATCTTCCAACTACAATAAGGAACACCAACTCTAACAGACTTCTCATTCATCTCCAGTATTTGCACTGTTTTCCTGACCAAAACAGAAATGCTAGGCTAAGAGAGAACAGCCCATTGTCAAATCTTCTGTCAGCACATTGCTGAGGAGCTGTGCTTCATGCTTCTCTTCCAGTGGGCAGGAAAGGGTCTCACAACACGTGTTCACAAAACCAAATTGTCTATTTGCTGACAGAGGAAGTACTACCAATAACATACCAAGAATTCAACTAATTTTTGTTTGAAGCCCTTAACAAAGACAAGAGTTATTATTAGACTCACTTTGAGATGGAAGAGGTAAGACTTTGTGAAATTATTGGATGTGCCAAAAGCCTTACATGAAATTACTGATAAGGTAACACCCAGTAATGAAGAATTTAATTTCTAATGTATGTTATAGCCATATCCATTCTGGATAATGTCTTTAAGAAAAGACATTCACAAAGGGAATGTCCTTGTAATGAAAAGCAAATGTGCTGAAGGACCAACTGGTAGACATATGACAGATTCTAGAGGGAGTTCAAGCACTGGAGAGCAAACCTTCTCACTTAGCTATGCTCCTACTTCCTCATCAACCCTTCCATTCAAGCTCTGCCCCTTCGCTGAGTGTCTGTAACTCCCACAGTCCCTGCTACTCCTTCTTTGCTAGGCAAATAACATCCGTAGTCAGTCCAAGCAGTAGTAAAGGTATCATGTGTTCCTCTGCTTTCATCCCACTCAACACACAATATGACTTCACAACAGGAAAAATCTGTTCTTGGTGTTCTGTGGAATTCTCACTCAGGTATCAGAATACATGTGAGGATTAACAGAACCTCATGGTTCTAGATGATTAGAGAACTGTTGTCTGTCAGAAAAAACTTAAGCAGGGAGGTCTGAATGCATAAGCAGAATGTAAAGACATCCAACGAGTACGAGTACTTCCCAAAATTATCTTAATTCCCTCTTTGCCCCACGAAAGCAATATATTTGGGCAATTCACAGAATCTCAGACTTTGGTTAACAGTTCTTGACAAATAAGTCTTTCCTTTCTTGCATCCCACTCTTCAGCACTTTCATCTCCACCCATCCCAACTCCCACCCCAAAAAACCCCAAAAAACAAACAAACAAAAAAGGAAAACCCATAGAGAAAAGCAAAGGGGGAAAAAAAAAAGCCCTTCCTGATAATTGCTGTGGTCCAAATGTGCAGGGGCTTTCATACAGAATGATGGCTTCCCTTGTCTCCTGCATTTGTTCATCTCCTTTGGGAGGAGCAATTTACAGAAAGCATTATCGATTTTTGCCATAATAGGTACAGAGATGCCTCACTGTCCCTGCTCAGCCAGCTCACTCTCTGCATCACAACTGTCAGGCCAGTTTGTGAAGCCCGTCATTATTTTTTTTCAAGTAAATCCATCACGGGAGTGGGGGAAAAGTGATGAAAATAAAATTATTTTCACCTTGCCATAAAAAAGAATGGCCATGTTCCCTAACAGAAATAACTGCAAATGCTGTCAACTAAGAGAGCGGAAGGGAAATTCAAAGCAAATAAAAGCGGGCTGGTGGGAGGAAGGGAAGGGAGGAGGGAGTGCGAGGAGGCATGGCAGTAGCTAATTTACTTTGAAGACATTCTGGAATTTTCCTGTTAAAGCCACTATTTACAACTCTTCCAGTTGTTCCCCATATTCTCATTTTTCTGGAAGCACTGAAATCTATACTTTATATGGATATTTTCTTTGGCTTTCAGGGTGTTGAGGAGATTGTGGGTTTTCTGATGCAATTATTAAATATTATTGGTCTGGGGGATGAAATCTGCCTCTAAACCTCCCTCTGAATGCAGACCACCCACCCCTCGCCCAGATTACCAGTTCACTCTGCTCCTTTGTGCACAGAACGAGCTGGGGTTTTTCTCCCACTCCCTGTTCACCAGGGGCAGGCTGAGGCCACTAAACTCATTCTGTCCCTGATCAGCATGTGAATGTTGAGGGATACTCACTTCAAATATTTCTGAAACTGAAAAAGCCTTTTAGAAATCACATCTAAAAACAAACAATTCCCCCCTGCCCCTCAATTGCATTACTGACTCCCAGACAAGTCTTTTGGTATTCATCCCTCCTCCTTGATTAGTTTTTGCTGTACCCTTCATGTTGGTCACTTATCTCACATCTTGAAGGTCACCGTCTGTAGTACCCTATTCCAGCAGCCCTGGGTTGTTTTTTATTCCTGAAGACAGCCTTGTTTTGGGCTCAGAAGGTTTAATCCAAGAATTGGCTCTGGATCTAATTCCCAGATCCTCAGTTCATTAGCCATGAAAAGTGATAGCTGTTTAAGATTTTTATGAGACATTGTTCCAAAAGCGGACCACAGAAACTGCACAATTACCCGGCACGTTGTACAAAGCCCTGGCTGCCTTTGGCACTGACACAAGGAGCTTGATAGCAATCAAACAGCTTAATGAAAAGCAGCAAGTTTGCTCTTGGTAAGGAGCAAGGATTCTGTGAAGTTTGTTTCCAAGTGGCGCTTTCTCTAAGGACACTTGTTAGGATAAAATTTAAATCATCGTGCCCCTACTCCAGGAGCGCTGGCGCTAAGGGACACACAACTTGTCTTTTTGACCCTTTCACACAATCATTTGCAAACACCCAGCATTTGAAACTCATCTGTCTCATTCCTCAAGGCTCTCCCGCAGATCTAAGTACTAATGCTGGAGATGGCCATTCACTGCAGCTAGGCCAGGGAAACTGGGAGAACACCAGCAAGGCAGCTGTATAGAACCTGCGGAGGATTTCTCTGTCAGCCTGTCATGAAACCACAACAACCAGTCCCATGTCCAAGTAATTACAAGGATGTGATGCAGGGCAGCAAAACTTAAGAGGTTTAGAAGTGGATACTATGAGTGGTGGATTAAGACTAAATGTAGCCAGATCCACTACAGCTAAAGTGCTTTCGACAACTCCTCCAGCAGCCACCCAGCTGACAAACACCTGTCCTCCATAGCGCTTCCTCCTCCTGCCTGTCTCCAGCCAAGCTCGGAGCCCTGCCCATCACCAGACCGCTACCTGCTGTCCTCCTGCTGCTGAGACCAGACCAGAATGAACTGGGGTCCCTCCAAGATCAGGTCCCAGGTCTTTAAATCCTGCCTTAATCCTCTTCTCAGTCCATTCACTAGCTGCCTGCACTGTATCTAAGCAGAGCAGCATGTCCTAGAACAAAAGGATGTCCATGTGCCATGAGCTCAGTGCCAAATCACAGCACCTGGGATCTGCTGCACTGGTTCCCCACAATACTGGGGATCTGAGTGAGCTGCCTCTCAGACAGGGAATGCCTCTGCTCAGACACTGTCCACATGGAGAAGAAGCACAGAGCGGCTACAATTCTCACCTCAAATTACTCTGCAGCAAATTCACCATGCAGTTTTTTCAGACATCCCCCACACTTGGGAGCAATTGAGGGTCAGCAGCAGAGGCTCTTCTACAAACATTTCTGACTTGATTCTCATCAGATATTTTTATATTAAAAATTATATATTAAGAAGAAAACTATAGATAAAGCAATCATCCAGGTCTTTCCAAGCATCTTTGAATAAACAGATAATGCTGCTTGCAGCAAACAAATGGCAGCTTTCATGGGCATGTTTTCAATGGAAAGGTCTGACCTTGGAGGCATGAAGGGCTAGGAGCACAGGCTTGGAGGTGCTGTGCTCTTGTTTCCCAGTCCTTCACCACCTCCAGCACTCTGCCACTGCTGACCCCCAGCCCACGTCAGTGCATGCACGAGCTGTTTGTATGCCTGAAGAGGCTACAGAAAATCAAAGACATCCTTGGCTTCTCTCTAGAAAGCAAAAAAGATTCTGTCATCTAGATCAAAGATCTAGACTAGACAGAAGGAAGAAATTTGTTACACTGAGGGTGTTAAGACCTTGCCTCAGGTTGCCCAGAGAGGTGGGAGATGCCCCACCCCTGGAACATTTCCAAGTCAGGTTGTTTGGGGCTCTAAGCAAGTGGCTCTCATTGCAGATGTCCCTGCTGACTGCAGGGGGGTGGACTAGATGAACTTTAAAGGTCCCTTCAACAAAAACTATTCTTTCATTATATGATCAAGCACATCAGGAAAACTTAGCTGTTTAACAAACTGCAGAGGACAGCTCTGACTGCCCTTTATCCACTCCACTCTGCCGCGCAAACAGCAGCCCCAGTCCCAACAGCAGGGTAATTTTGTCAATGAGCTGACATCCTATGGGAAGCAGTAGCTTAAATTAGTTCAGTTTGTCCCTTTGCTCTACCGGGAACGTTCTAGAGCATCCTTGTTTCTCAGTCTCCTGTCCTGGGTATGCACATGCTGAGTGCTGGATGTGAGCAGGTGGCTACCGTCTGTCTCTGCTGCAGCCAGCGCTGCATTCCAGTTAATCCATACACATGTTGGGACACATGCACACCCCCCAGAACAGATGTGTGCACACAGACACGTGTGGCTGCTGTTTAATAGAATGAGCACAGTAAAAACATCAGCACTGGGAAAGTTTAGGCAACAGCCTGCAGAAAAATAACTTTGATGTTTTAATTTAAAATTATATTAAATTAGCCATGATCACAGAGGAGCACGTGCTGAGACCAGACAAATCCAAGTGCTTTATGCCCCATTGTTTACACTGTGGAACAAACAGAGGTTTATTTGGTACCTATGATACACATGGACCCTTTTCCTCTGAGTCTGAAAAGTGCTGAGAACATCAAGTGATGCTTGGCTCTGAGAAACCTCTGCAAAAATGGCAATGTCTTGCTTAGAGATTCACTTCTCACCTGTAAACTGGATCTGGTATGGTGACTTCAGTGATAAAACAGCTATTTACCAATTTTTATCTATTCCATGTAGATACAGGTAATAAGTGTGCAGTGTTGTGCTACTTCATATACTGCAGTCTACTGACAGCTCCAACCAGTTTAACCAGTGTAAATCCACCAAAAATAGTATGGGATCTGTGGAAATCACCAAGTGCCCAATTAACCTTTACAAGGCTAACAACACTTGAACTTCAGGAGAAACAATGTGGAGGAAAAGGGGGAAAACCAACAGGGAGGAAAAGAAGTCCAATTCCATGGGCAGGCTCACGTGAGAGAACCAGCACTGATCTCACCAGAGGTGATCTCTCTGCATCAATGCAAACTTCTCCTAGAGACACACTGAAACCGGCACAAATCACTCAAATACAGCTTACTCTGTTCTGAGAGTGCTTACTGGAAAACTGGCTGAAGGGTTTGTGTCAAATCATTGCAGTTGTCTGATTTTTGTAGCCAAAGAAAGTTTCCTAAAGAAGACAGCTCCCTAGGGGTCCTGCTGCTGAGCAGCACAGCCCCACAACCTTCAGACACAGCACCCCAAAACTTCTCCCCTTCCTTTTCTAAGGGTTATGTTTGCTTTGACTAGACAGCATTTGCTGGCATCACCCACAGATTTTTCTTTTCCTTTTCTTTCCTTTCTCTTTATTTAAACAGAAGAGAATAGCAGCAGAATTAGTTTCCTGCAGGTCCTTCTGCTCCCCTTGGGTTAGTCAGAGATACAAATCCAGCTATTGGTCAAACCAACACTTGAATTTGAGCAGCTTTGTTATCTTGTTTGTTCAATCTGACAACTTCTGTCCTTGTTCACACCTACATTTTCAGGACACCATTAACATTAAATAAATGTAATGAGAAAGGAAGAGACTTGCTCATCTCTGAAGACTTGGATAGCACTGCAAGTGCAATTTAAATAGATGTTTAATAGATCGGAAGAGGGATGCACCTTCCTCTCAGATAAAAAATCCATGTACTGCATTTCTTTGGTTTTGGTGGCCCAAAGAGTAAGAGTTGGAGGCAAGAAACATCTCTGGGTTTTTGGGTGGAATTAAGGTAGAAAGGGAGTACATAAGAAAGTGGGTTATTTGTGGAAAAACACACTCTGGCTTGAAGAGTGGGGCAGAATTGAAGTCTGCTGTGCTTTGAGTTCAGCCTCTGGCTGTCCAGCTGGTAACCAGATCATGTGGAACACCGGCCCCCGAAAGGTGGAAAAAGATCTGAAATATGAAGCACTGCTGTTTTACTGCTAATTCAATAGGAAAAAACCCTTATAAAATATTAAAGAAAGTATTTAAAAATATATTAAACACAATTTGTACCATAATAGCTTAACCTGACATCAAAACGCAGCTTACAGCTTGTTTGTCCCGAGTTTCATTTCTGTGGATAACGGAATAACAGGCAGAATGTTCCACACAGCCTCCAGCGTTCCACAAAATAGGATTTGGGCTTCGTTAAAACAAATTCCAGGTGGAAAATTGGGCATGCTGATAAAAGCAGTGCAGGAAAGAGTGTTAGCTCTGATAGGGTAGGATGGGTATTGAATTCACTCTTAACGTTACAAGACTTAATTAAAGAGGTTGACCTGAGGACCCCAAGCAGCGACAAGCTCAGATAGCCATGGCTGGTACAATGGGGCGTCAGCAAAGTTAATTCTTTTTAATATGACTCAAACTGGAATGTATAGAGAATACTCTAATTCAGGGGAGAAGCACGGGGCACACGCTGCGCCACAGCTTGGGAAGCAAAATAAAGACGAGATCTAGGCAGATGCTACAGAAACATTAGTGTTTGGATATAGGCTCATCATCCGATGAAGATTATTTTTTATTTGTGAATCAGAATGTTTTAATGTTATTTCCTGTGGTCATAGACATCATCTCTCTGATGTCTCTTCTTAATCAGAAGAAGGAACCCAAAGGACAGTGTCTTTGTCAATCTGTGTGCACAGTGGTGATGGCTCAGTGTTAACAGCACCCAGAGAGCAGTTATACTTGCAACCATCATGTAAATATTATTCTTGAAACAGAGAGAGACTAAAATTAATAGGTATTTTAACAATAATTTCTTCTGATCAATTTTTTGTCTTGAGTTTCAGCCATGCACACTCTGATGTCTGTGTTCGAAGTCAGCACCCATTGTCCCACACCTCCCTTTCACCTGCTCTTGCCTATTGCCTTTTTCAAGGAAGCTAAGAAGAAGCTGCAGAAAGAAATCCCAAATTAAAGATGGAGCATCCCTCGGGTAAGATTTATGGAGAGGAAGGGACTTGTGTGGAGGAAAACCATGGATGACAATAGGGCATCACTGTCAGTGCCTGACCTTAATCCCCACAGAAGATTAACTGTTAAAATTCTGTGTTCACATGCCACCAGTGCTTTGCTGCAGAGCTTCCTAATCTCCCTCCAAGGAGGGAGGGAGACTAGAGACTGGACAGGAAGAGATGGGACCAGAGCCCATCCAGAGTTGTGACTTGGATGCTTTCCTACATGGGCTGACTTACAGCTATGTATGAGGTCTCCTGAAAAGCAGATGTTCAGCCTAGAAGGTACACCTGACTGCTGCCATTCACCCCACAGAGCTACCCACTCTTCACGTACAGCACAACTCCAAAAATGTGCTGGACCCATGTTCAAAGAAATGCTTTCCCTGCACTTCCCATTTGATTATTCACCCCTCCCTTTCCAGGCAGGCACAGAATGAAAAGGCAAGCCAGCATCACAGCAGGGTGAAACTACAGGCTGCAGCTTAGGACACCAGGGAAGGTGTCCTGTGGAAATGTCTGGTGGATAACTTCTGAAAGAAACAGAGCAGGAAAGTGACAGGCAGGACCTGGGTGCACCATGCCCTGGTCACTGTTATGTCAGCAGGACACATTGTGTTTGGATCCCACAGGTTGGGGACATGCTGCATCTCTTCTGAGGTGTAAATGTGAATCTCATTTCCAAAACAAACTGTCATGTGTTGCCTTATCATCACTATTACCTTCTACATCCTTTACTTAGACATCTGTCTCCATGATGGAAATTTTATTTCACCAAAATAAAGCAAAGAAATGCTGAAAACTCTGGAAGTCATAGAACTTATTATCTGCAAAAGTTAAGGTGGAAACCAAAAGTAAACAATTTTTTCTCCCTTTGATAGCTTCATCACTGACCAACACAGGGCCCAGTCGAAAGCACAGAAAGGCATTTTGAGCAAAAACTACAGTAAGCCTAAAAAACATCTGGGCAATCAAATTTACAACAGAAAAAGTTCAATAAAAGTCTACTTCTTTTGAAGAATAAAGATGTAATTTTAAAAGGTTTATGTGCAACACTGAAATTAAGGCACAGTTCAAAACTAAACCTCCATTCGGCTGCAGGACCGGAGACAGCAAACAAGAATTAGCTTCTTAACTGCATCCTGCCCTCATTGTTAGAAAGATTCTCTGATAATCCTTGAAAAAAACAACATGGATAATTCTATAGGTGAATTTGATGCAATTTCTTACTGTGGGACTATCCCTACTGCTGCAGTGGAAATATCCTGGATTGCCAGCTTCACATAGGGCCACCTTAAATCCTGTGGTTTTGGGGTAGAACATAAGAATAAGGCATCATCATTTGAGCTTAACAGCATGACCAGATCCCTCCTGCGCTCGTTCTGCTATACAAGGCGAACACTACTCTGCTCTCTCTAAATTACTATAGCAAATAAGAAGGGAACATACAAACGACTGTGCTGGGTCCCACCAAATGTCCACTTAGTCCTGTGTTCAGCATCCAACAGCCATCAAACCAGGTACCCAGGGAGGAGTGTAAAACTGGAGTGGGCAGATAGCAATACTTCCCTCAAACACCCTCCCAGGCTCCCACAGCGTGTTGCTTGGGGACCTCCCGAGCCGAGGGGCACATCTGCGTTTAATATCTCTTGATGGATTTTTCTTTCCCTGCACTTGTTCAGTTCCTCCTTGCTCCTGCGTAAACTCTGAGCATACCTGAGGAGCACAAAGAGGAGACTTTCACCACAGGTTGTTGTTTAAAACCACTGATGATGACAAACTGAAGCTGTACTCTAAGAGCCAACAAATCTCAAACGCAGGCTCACATTTTCATTTTGGGGAGAATCACCCATTTGCAGTACATATTCTCACCCTGAAGTGTCTGTGTTTTGTGGTCTCACTTTACAAGGCCTCGTTCTCCATTTAGTGATTTCTATGCATAGTTTATCACTTCATAAGTTTTCCAGTGCCTTTCTTCAGGAAGCCTGCATTATGTCAGCCAGAATTCCTCTTTATGATCTCCCTTCTTTGCTATGAAAGAAATCATTGGAAACTTGGTGGGGTTTTTTTGAACAAGGTAGGGGAATATCAAGAGGTGAATGCTGCCAGTGTCTTCAAATGGGGAAAGAAGGAAGGAAGGAAGTGAGGGAGGAAGGGAGGAAAGGAGGGAAGAAAAGGCAAAAAAAAGAGAAAAATCCAGCCTAATAAATCCATTAATTTGCAGTCATGCCCTTGGATACGGGTTGGGGTCTCCCCAATACACAGACACAGGATTCACTCGTACCCTGAGGGGTGTGTGCTGCTTCTGGACAGAACCTGATCAATGCAGTATTTAATTGCCTTTAACTTGCTATGTCTGAGCACTCTCTGCCTTCCCTTCAGCACAGGTACCAGTTCAGACTCCTGCTTTGTTTGCTCCCAGCATGTGAGATCCCATGACAGCCACTGCTTCAACACGCTTTAAAAATGAAATGAAGTGCTTTCCAGCATTGCAAGCTTCAAAATCCATCACAACCCATGGATTTCCATTGTCTAACAATGAACAGAACCAGAGATCTGACCATGCAAAGAATCCAAGGACCTCCTAAAAACACCCCAAACCTTACAATCTATGTAGTTTAACCTCTGCTGGCAAGGGATAGAAGCCTTTCTCAGGACTAGAGTTGCTTCTGCCTGATTTCAAGCACTCACTACCCAGCCGATCACATTTGGTATCACATACCTATTATTATTTCATATTTATATTGCAGCATCATCTTCAAGTTATGCATCAATGGAAGATGTAACAAAAACTGCCTTAAAGAATAGTAAGTTAAATGCCAAGCTGTAGATGGGGATAAAATTGGTAAGTAGGGCTGGGCAGGTGAGAGCAAAGAGCATGCACTAACCATGACTGGATATGAATGGCTCACGGCTTGCTTAGCCATTACCAGACTGCAGGCTTCAGCAGGCTGAGATGGTTTCTCAGGAGATGTGAAAGAAGGGAGGGCAGTGGCTTTGGGGACTTAGAGTGCTTTTCTCACTCTTTAGTGACAGCATGGGAGAAAGTGCAAAAATACTCATCAGAAAAGCAAGTAATCGGAGAGGATGAGAATGAGGGCAGGCTCCAGACAAAACCACAGCAAAGGAGTAAGCTTGGGCAAAACTGTAAGGGGACTGAAATAAAGACAGTGGGTTTGTTGGATGCAGTGGAGCCAACAAAGGGCCTTAAACAGAGCTGTGACATAGTAAGAGCAGTGAAATCATCCAATTGAACATATTCACAGTAGATCTGAGAGAAGCAAGGCTGCTGGATCAAAGGCTATGGGAGCAGACTGGTAGTTACCAGGCTATGGGAGCAGACTGGTAGTTACCAAGATGGAGTTGGGGCTCCAGGAACAGGCAGCAGGGCCTGGGTGACACAAAATTTACAGCCTTGACACAAATGAGAGGAGGCTGGATATCAGAGTTAAAGCTGGGCTTGAAGTAGAGCCTACAGGTGTTTCAAGAGCAGCAACAAAGTAACAGCAACCGTGCATGGGGCTGGATTTGATATCGAATCACTACTTCTGCTCTATCAAGAACACATCACCTCCTCCCCATACACTGATC
The DNA here is from genome assembly GCA_013399055.1 of Ramphastos sulfuratus. Classification (NCBI taxonomy): domain Eukaryota; kingdom Metazoa; phylum Chordata; class Aves; order Piciformes; family Ramphastidae; genus Ramphastos; species Ramphastos sulfuratus. The sequence continues at coordinate 218,062 of WBNM01018116.1, read as the reverse complement.
ACCTTCCCCTTTCCATTTGTCCCCAGGTCTCAACATACAGAAATCCTCTGTCCATACAGAGTCCTTTGTCAGTTACTGTACAGATATGGCTGTTACCACACACACTTTAAGGTATCATCATTTATCTCCCATATAGATTTAGTTCTGTTTGTGGTTTGGATGCATACAGAGAAGTTTTGGCAGGAAGACTACTCAAATTTTCTCTAGCAGCTTAATTCTGAGTTGCAGCTCCCACTAGAATAGATGTTAGATTTTCTACCTTGAGTTCAGTTGGATTTGCAGGAGGTTTGACACCATAAACTCTGCAATCCACAGGTTTGGGCTTTGTTTTTTTTCTGTCAGACCCTTCTTGTGCTACTCTCTGCCTGCCTGTCCGGGATTTTCTCAGCAACACAGCTGATGGTCTGATAATCCTTCTCTCAAATCTATGTGAAAATGTCTACAGACCCCAAATTCCTCCATGGAAGCTGCACGACACACGGTCTATCAGTCCACTTCTTGTTAGAGCCTGAACTGTCTGCCTTAGGGCGTTATAGATCCTCCTAATCTCACCTGAGACAAGTACAAAACACACATCTGACTTCCCCTCTTTTAAATTAACAGGCTGATGCAAAGGGAAGGATTCACAGTGTTGGTCTAACCATCATGACTGCTGCTTCATCTCCTGCTCCTCAAACAGCTGGGATGAGGTTAAGATCAGGCTAGTTCCTGTTCCATGTGCATCCGATGTTCAAACCCCTGATGTCAGAGGGTATAAACTTCTAGTTAATGCTGCTTTGAGACAAAGTCCTCTTCCAAAAGCAGATATTTTCTGAGACCATGCGGGCAGTGACTGAGTGCAGTGTGTAACTGAAAGATCATGGGTCTTACTCTTGGCTTCCCCAGTGCTCCTCTTCTTCTTAGTCCTGGATGAGCTACTGCAGCCTAACAAAGGTGCTTCCAAACTCCACAGTAGGGATGTGGACACCTCAGAGGAACCAAGCACAGCATGACCTGTTGTGTTCAGTTGCTGTTCATTTATATTCAAACTTTTTTCCCCTTATCCAGTGACAAAGACAGCACACATCTCATTGCTCTCCACAGGCAAACAGCTGATGTTTCATGCTACACAGACTTCCCTCTATGTGCCCTACCACAGAACAACTACAAAAAGGCAGGAAAGTTTGTGAGGATGCCCAGCTGAGCCTTCCACAAAGCCTATGGAGTATGAGGACTCTTTCACCAGGTGTTTTACAGTTCTGCTGGGAAATGCTGGGGACAGATACTTACACAATTTATCCAGGGCATAACTATGAAGAAAACTCAGTAACGTGGCCCTTTAAACCTTTGGCACAAGAATCCAGAAAGAACTTCAGGTTCTCAGGAAAGCCTTGTGGCAGGGCAAGGTGCCACAGGGATCATGATCTAACCTCACACTGCACACCAACTCATCAGCAAGCTTGCCATTCATACCGCCACACCTTCTTTCTTCTTCAAACGAAAAGCAAACCAAACTCAAAGCAAAATGCCCCAACAAGTCCCCAGGGAAGAGGAAGAGCAGGTCTTACACCCATGAGCCCACCTACCTTTCCACCACCTGCGCCACGGCAGAATCCACCTCTCGCTATAGGTGTCGCTGTGGACCTTTCCAGAGCACCTGGAGCATCGCACATCTGTGCGATAGGGAGCACGGGAAGAGGAATGAATACTTGAAAATTAATGATGTCAGCCTGTCTTCATATATCAAGCTAATTTGAAAGGGCTTTAATTTTCTTAAAGGATAAAAAAAGGTTTCTTTGCTAGATTAAACTTGCAATTGTCATTCATATATTGTTTATAAGGTACTCATCTCCTCACTTGCTATTTTTTTGTTTTTGATTTTGTATACTAGTTAGCAGTGAAGACTTGTCTGCGTGTATCAGAAGGAATAAAGAGAGAAATGTCCTTAACTGTCAGTTTTAATAAGAGGAGTCAACATGCCTCTATTCAGGTTAAATATTGCCCTGTCACATTTCAATAGAGTCAACAGATTTTTTAAAGAAAAGTCAAAAGCACTGTGTTTGCAAAAAATAATAATAAAAAACCCTACCCCCCACCTCCTTGTCATAGAGTGTCAAAGCCCTTCTTTATTTGGGGGGGCGTGGAGGCAGGACAGAAAATTCTTTTGTAAAATGTGAAAAATTACTACTCATAATTGGCACTGACATGAAAAAGGTTGGGTTTTTTTGTTAGAAAAACAAAGAAAATCTCTAATTTAATAATCACCTGCAAAGTGTTATTGTGATGGGAACAAAAAACACACAATCAAAGTCATCTCTTTTAAGTAACTATAGTGTTTTTAAGCAATCACTGCACTTTACTGCAGCTCATACACATAAACTGATGATGTGCAAAGTATAACAAGATGCTCCAGATTCCTGAAGTAAAGTTTCTTAAATAACAAGTGACAACCTACACAGAAGATGAGCAAGAAAGAGTCTGTCAGGTAAAAAGCATTCACCCAAAGGAAGTAAAAGTAGGAGATTCCGCAGAGATTGATACCACACAAAAATCTGCAAAAGCTGACTTCTTCTGGTGGACAGGGTCTGACTCTGCTTGTGGCCTGGTGGGGAAGGCCTTCATGACCTTCACATTCATGCTCACATAGGGTTCACCCTGCCCTGTGAAGACTGGCCTAGTTCTGCACGAGAGGAGATACAAAGCAGATGGCTTATAGAATAAAACATAGTTTGAGAGTTCCTAATTTCCTTTCAGTGACAGTGCTCAAAGTCCAGGATCATTATGTGGAATAATGTGCTTTACCATCTTCCTTGAGAAGAAACACCATTTAGAAGCTAGCTTTTGGTCCATTCACAATCATATCTTCGTATTTAACCTATAAGGGAATACAGGCCTTGGGAACTCATCTACAGGTCCAGGACTGGATAAGAAGAGGGTTACAATGGAAACACTTCTCAGGAGAGTGGCATGAACCAGTTCATAGTCCAGTAATTGCATCTGTCCTCATGGTAATCCTCGGTCCAGGGAATGCAGAGGGAATGGAGGGTGCAGTCCCATCAGCCTCTCTAGAGCCCCGCTGTGATGTTGTCCTGAAAAGAACAGCTGTTTGGATGAACTATGAGAGCCTCATAAATCCTCCAGCTAGATGCAAGCCTCCTCCTTCCTAGGGCAATCAGCAGGGGTGACACCATGTCCTGCCTTTGGGGATCACGCAGTATTTCACAGAAACTCCCACATCTGTAAAACTGGTTTCATGCAAAGTTTCCAAAGCAAAGCTCACATAGGTCAGCAATGCCAAAAAGGCTCCTCTCAGTTCAGGTAACTCAGATCCCTAAGATCCAGGTGGTTCCCGAGATTTTCTTTTACAAGCCATCTGCCAGATGCTTACATTTCATTTTGCAGACGCTCTAATTTTCCTGAAACGGGCCCTAAGATTTATTCAGTGAAACCGAATCCTGCTGCGCATGAAGCCGGGAGAGGCTGAGCAGAAAAGCAGAGCTCCGCTGCTCTCTGCACCTCCCTGCAAAGGCAGCCGGGATGTGCTCGGGATGGTTTTTCCATCCTGCTCCAAGGAGGCTTCCTTTGGTGCCTGCTCCATTTACCAACTCAACAACCGGCACCAGCAACTGAGGGACAAGGTCCCATGTTATGCTTCACCCTGCTTGGAAATACCCATCCCAGCTGCCAAGATCAAAAATATGAAGGAGCAAAATGGAGATGTAACAGACTTCTAAAAAAAACCAACAAAGCAAAGCAAAGCAAAACAAAACAAAAACACCAACAAAAAACAGAGCAGGTAAAAAATACTTCATTTAAAAAAAAATTTAATAGAAAAAGAAATACAAGAGTAAGAGGGTACTCTCCAGATACCAGCACAGGAGGTACAACTCCAGATACCAGCAGCTCTCTGCTCCCCTGAAGAACACACAGACCTCCCCATGCTTCCTTGATACCGAAATGTCTCACTTCAAAGGTGTAAATTGAAAAAAAAGTCATGCACATAAGGAAGACATTTTTTACACTGATGATGGTGAAGCACTGGCCCAGGTTGCCCAGGGAGGTGGGAGATGCCTCATCCCTGGAACCATTCCAGGTCAGGCTGTCTGGGGCTCTGAGCAACCTGTGCTGTAGTTGCAGATGTCCCTGATGACTGCAGGTGGGTTGGACTAGATGAGCTTCAGAGATCCCTTCCCACCCAAACCAGTCTTTGATTCTGTTATTCTATGCATACAGATCATTAATGAGACACTCTGCCAGATTATTTAATAATAGAATTCTTCATGAAATTTTTTTTTTAAATTGTCCTGAAACTTTTAGAACCAAGCACCAAAAGGAGGAGCTGTAATTTTCTGTGAAAAATTATAGTTTAACTGAAAATGGTGCAGAGTTCAAAGAGCCACCTTCAGTTAACAGGTTGATCTATCTGCATATAGACATCATATTAAGTTGGTGGTCCCCATATTCAAGGAGTATTTCACTAGAACATAAACTGAAATCACATTTTCTTGCTTTACAGCACAGAATCTGTACAGAAATCAAACCCAGACTAACCTTGCTGTGGAACAGACAGGTCTTTGCTCCTGCTACTCTCCCTGCTAAAGCCTCATGGGCTTTAACCACTGCAACAAATTCTTTTACTCTGCCCCAGCCTAAGACTCTGAACTGAAAGAGAAAAAGCAGCAAACTCTGAAAGAATCACACTAGGACACCCCAAGACATGCTGGAGGGATGGATGTCTGCTTTGAGATTCAAGAAGTGATGTTTTCCTAATTTTTTTTTCTCTCTCTTGCCTTTTTTCCCCTTTTGCACAGGTTTGTGTGGTAGCAGCACTCTGTGCACAGGTCTGTGTGACAGCAGCACTGTGCTCAGCCAGCCAAAGCTTTGGCCAGCTCCTTCTCCCGGGCAGGGTAAGCACTTGTTAGGTCAATAGCATGATCCACCCAGCCCTCTTGATTGACTATTATTTGTATTCTCTATCAGCACTTCCTACAAGATGCTTTTGGCTTTGTATTGTCTGTAAATGAAGCAAATGTGTTAGGAATGGAAACGGATTCATCATCCCTCCCACTCGTTACTGAAGGTCTCAGTGCAGCAGAGGACAGTTTCCATCTGACCATTCCCATTCCTACAGGATGCTCTGTCAGGACTGAAATTATGACCTGGTGCCACAGGAAGTTAATTTTCCTTGGCGTTTCACTTCAGATTAGCCTTCCACAAGCATCCTTTTCTGAAGCAGAAGCTGTGAATGTGACTTCATATAAACAGACAACAAATATTTCATGAATTAATCTTTGCAAGACAGGGTTCATTAATCTGTAAGAGACTCCGGTTGTGTGTTAACCCAAAGGGCATAGCACTGAGATCCTGTGATGCTTTCTGACGTACAAAAGTAGTTCCAAATTTGCAGTCATTATCCAAATAAGCCTCTTGATAAGTCAAAAGCAATCACATACGTGGTTTGCAAAAAAAAAAAAAGGGCACAGAAATTGCACTAAATCCTTCTCCTCACAGGTAATTCACGTTTAATTGCACAGCTTCATGAAAAGGGGGTTAATCACACGTTTAGGTATTTCTGCTCAATACAGAGAGGCATTCAGAATGTATCTACTGAGGTCCACCATGACAGCTACAGGTCCTACAAAATACTTAACACTTTCTTCACAAAAATCTTCCTAAACTACTTCTTTGGGCAATGAAAAAACAACATGCCCACCACTCCCAAAGGGTATCTCCTGAGGTCTGCCACATGTCTGTATCTTTCTCACCTGGGTACGCACAGGAGTTTGCACAGAGGTGACTTGTTGGAGGTTAGGGATACTTACTCAGCAAAAACCAGTCAAGAATTTATCTTAATAGTTATTAAAACTCCTATCTGTAGAAATGCACATCTGACATGGCCACAGACTATGTTTACAAGCAAAGACCATTTCCTGGCAAAAGTAATTTCCTGATTTGCATCTGTGGCTGTAGCATTTTGGCTATTAAATGTAGGTACTTCCACACTTTCTCTAGGTGCTCTTCCTATGAAAATCTGGACATGCAGATCTACAACTTCGCCATCTCAGAGCCTTTTTCCTTTCCATGCCAGTATTGTTTTCCCTAAGTGCAGTCATTTTTCATTTTTCTTTCCTTTCTCTCCCCATATATAGTATTTTAAGCTTTGGAACAGCACATTTGACTCTAGCAGCAATCTAAAATGGTCTGTTGGGAACAAAACTCTTAAGAGATTACTGCCCGGCATACCCTGGATTAACTCTCACAATTAGGAACTCAATTTGCATTCTCGAAGTGAAATTCATTGTTGTAACTGCAACCATAGTTGTCACAGTAGAATAAGCTATTGTTGAAGTAATTCTGCAAAAGGTCAGAGACTTAAAGCCTTCAATTTCTCTTGACAGCGTCTCAGGAATGAACAGCACAGTTCCTGGTGTCCAAATAAGCCAGACTGACCACCCCACTCACTTCAGCACGGGCTATTATCACCCACCATGGACCTTCCTGGCTGCAAAACATGCTTTGGGATATTAGATGGACCTCAACATTCCCAGTCTTGAAAGGTTTCATGTTCGTCAGCTGAGGACCAGCACAGAGCAGTTGCACAGAGCAGTCCTGCCACACGTTGCTGGAGAGCAGTAGGGGTTTGCGATGGGAAGAGGTGCAAATGGGTGGCCACAGCTCTGGGAATGTTGAGGTTGCTCTGCAATGCTAATGCCAGCCCAGGCACAGCGAGTTCCCACCTCTGTGGGAGAGCATCATCACAGTCGAACTCAATGATTTTAAAGGTCCTTTTCCAGCCTAAATGAGTCTATGATCTTCTGGGCATAAATTGGAAAGCTTGGATCCCAAACACAGGAATTTCACCAGACTGAATAGATATTACAACCTACATTTTTTGGTGTGGATTATCTTTGTATCTATGCATAGACCCCTGTTTGAGGAGTTTTCCTTGCGCACATCCCTGCATCCCTTCACTGGAAGGGGTGAGAACTGGCAAGGAGGATTTCCAACACTGTCTTGCAGTGGGTTGGTAATAAGACATCTGTCATATCCCTCCTCCAAAGTGACTGTGTGGTTCCCTTCCAGCAGCCCTGCTGCTGCTGTTACACACTCCGATAAACTTTAGGAGTGGAGAGTTACTCGATTGCACATTATGTTGGTCTTAACATTATCCAGGGGTAGGACTGCCAGAGTCATAAATTATGCTCTCATTGAGCACTGGAAGAGGGGAACCTCCTGGTTAGGATTTTACTATAAATATCTCTCGCATGGAAAGATGCAGCCTCAACAGAATTCAGCTTTTAAATTGCTCCTAAGAATTACCTGTAACTCTTCCTCCCCTTTTTAATCCTACTAAATATGGCCACATACCAGAGAGGGACACATGGCACCCACCCAGCACACGCAGCAATTCCTGTCTGTTCAGCTGGGCTCTGGCATGCAGAATGTCTTATTGACAAGATGATATTAAGCTATTTTTACAGTGTCAAAACACAGGAACTCCTTTTCAAAGACTTTTCTATGTGATTTCACCCAAGAAAAATCTGAGAGAGCAATTGGCAACTCCACATTGCTGCAAGTGTGTTGGTGATGCGCAACAGGAAGACTTTGCACAGAATCTGTTTGAATTCCTTCAAAACCAAGAAAGTATTGAACATGCTGGACACTTGTCCTAAAACCCAAGCAAAACTTTTAGTAAAACACTTTTTTTTTCCTTTTTAATATTCATAAAACATATTCTGCATTTTAACACATTTTAAAGCTACTTTTTAAATACTGCTTGCTTGGGTTTTGCTGATAGGTTAATGTAAAATTCACTTTGGTGGCAAATGTGTGATATATTTGTGGATATTGTTGTGTGATACAACTAATCTTTTTTATTTAGTGTAGTTCGCACTGTTACCATATGAGTCAATAATCATCTCAATAACTTTTGGTCCTAGAACATTACAGTATTTTTGTGTAATGAATATGCCCATGACACACACACACACGCAAAAAAAAAAGAAAAAAAAATCTGGCCAACCTTGTGAATACAGTTATTTGATCAAAATCACAGAATCACAAACTGGTTTGGATAGGAAGGGACCTTTCAAAGTCGTCTAGTCCAAGCCCCCTGCAGTCAGCAGGCACATCTGCAACTAGAGCAGGTTGCTCAGAGCCCCAGACAATCTGACAGTTGTTTATTCTTCACAGGTAAGGAAAGATTTCCTCCAGAACTCTCAGTACTTTACACATCACAAAAGGCAGAATTACTCAGCCCCTCTCCAGCACAGGCACAGCCCCACGTTTCATGGTATGCTGCTTCCATAGCCAGTGGAAATGTGGCATTGACTTCCGATACAGGTCTAAGACAGGTCACCCACTGTGGTCAGGCTCTCCACTCAGACTGGACTTTTCATTCCTGATTCTACTGACTCAAAAATGGCTGCCCAGTACCTGAGTGGGGAACATTCTGATTCCCTCCTTCACCTTGCCCAGAAACCCAAGCCCAGGAGCACAAGCCAGTGTTTGCTGGTGTTACTCCTACATTGTCCCAAACCATACTTGTGTACCTGCCAGTTCCCCACTCACACCTTGCATTGGCTTTGTCGTCGAATTAGGGATCTGAAGGATTTATACTTGCACTCAGATCTAGTAAAACACAGCCTTTGTCACACACTCATGTGCAAAGTAGACAAAGTGGTTTAAGAAAAAAATGTAGCCAGACCTTGTTGGTGTAAGCCAGCTCATAATACAGTTAAATTCAGAGATATTCAGAGAGATGAGGTGGTCACAAGAGACAGAAAATTCCCTAATGACTTCAGAAAATTCTGTAATCCAGCCAACTAATCCAGTTTCAATTATATCAATAAGCAGATAGGGGACAAGGTTATTTTTCAGGATAGAACATAATGTATGAATAATTTTTCATGCTATTTCTATTCTGCTTTTAAAGAACATCTAGAAATTATCAGTGTGAGCAATACGATGATACTACATGATCAAGATTCAATGTTTCTGTTCCCCCACTGCGAAGTAGAAAAGCCAATACTGTGTTGCTTCACACAGCAGCACCAAATCTCTCAGCCTAGTGAAAAACTTAAGATGTTCTTCTCCTTAGGTCCTTCCTTGAAAGTAAAGACGCATCCTGAATGGCAAAGCATTTCCTACCAGAGAAAATGAAAAGAGTAAAGGCAGAAAAGAGTGCTCCTTAGTAGGACAGATCCAAGAGACAAGGCAGGATTCTCAGCACAGGGCAGCACATGTGGCCTTGCCACACAAGGGAACCTGTCAGGCTATGACACAGTGGATGGTACCAATGGTTGTGATCACACAGCGAGTTGAACAAATAAAGAATCAAGACAGCTGCAAGTCCCAGCTCCTGTGGATATCTGTACAACCAAATTCTCCTTTTAACAAAATATTAATGGGGTAAAGGAGAGAGATTCAGATCAAAGACAGTGACAGCAGCAAGTCTTCCACTAACTTCATTGACCATTTTACACATTGCTGAATCCTGTTCCTCACTCTTCACACCTACACAATCTTCTAAACTATCTGATGCAGAGAAGCTGCTTTCATGCAGAACTATGAATCAGCCATTTCTCTTTTGCAGTTAGGTGGTAATTGTGACCAATGCAAAGGTAGGCAAAGATTTTTTTGAGACAAAATTTCTCAGTTGCAGAACATTGCCCCGTCTGGGTTTAACGCACATTTCTAGGTGTAAGCTTTGCAGAATGTTTAAATTAAATGCTATCACATTTTTAAAAATGAAGAAATTCACAAAGTGAAAGCAATTAACAAAGAGTGTAACTAATAGCTTCGAGTTAGGTGTGCAATTATAAATAAATTCTAATTAATTTCCTACTGCATCTTGGTTATCATCCATGTTTCACGTGAACCCATTTATGTTCATTTGCAAATGAGTAAGGTAGAATGGATGATGTTCTATAAAGTCTGTTTGGTTTATTGTTGTGTCAGCTCCCTTGCAAATGGAGCCACTTCACCTGCCAGCACCCTAACTTCTGCTGGGATCTCCTGTGCTGATAGTTGGTACCAAAATTCACTTTCTCTGCCAAAATGACAACAACAACAACAACAAAACCAGAGGACAGCTCCCTTAGATGTTCCTGTTCTTCTTGCTCTGAGTCTTCTAAAAACCCAGAACAAACTTCCTTGGGTGGTTCTTTTGGGCTGAACATCATTTTCACACCTGAAATACAGACCTCTATTTTCTCCAGTTCCCAAAGTTGGCTTCTGTCCCACCTGCCTCTAATTTAGATTTTGAGGTTAATCTCAATTAATCACGTTTCACTTTGTCCCTTTTACTAAATCCTTAACGAAAATCCTAAATCATTAATTATAGGTCTCATACTGATTTTTATAGACTAATTCTGTTGGAATTGTTGTTTACCCAGCCCAACTACAGACAACACTTAATAGTGGGATCCTACTGGTCTTAATTATTATCCATTCCCTATCAACTAAAAGTGCATCAAAGAATGTTTATCCTGGTTTCTTTATGAGCATTAATTTAGTAACAGTGCTGTAAGCATACCTTTACCATTAATTAGGACTTTCTTTACAGAGTGTCTCTAATCCTTCTTACATACATCTATTTCAAATCCATATAAGCAAGTTGCACCCCATTGTATCTCTGTGGGGTAGCAAAAGAAGAGAATGTCCAGGCACGACATTGAAATGCGCTCATTAAAGATCAGTAGCAAGATTAAGATGAGAAAGGGCTGCCCCCAGGGCCACACTACTCATGGATTTCATGATGCTGGTGGCACTGCTTCAATTCACACAGCCTGTGGAAGCCTGGCCTTATAGAACATCCTCCCTTCACCACCAGAAGCTAGGCTGAGCAGTGGTGAGCTCCAGCTGCCAGAAACTGGAGTTCACCACACTCAACATGACTTTTAATTACTCAGCTTCCCCAGGCCTGGTTCCTCTGTGCCAGAACTGCCTCCCACCACTGCTGCAGTAGCCCAAGCCCAGTCACCCCAAAGGCAGAGCACAAGGTTTCTTCTACCTTTCAGCCTGGGATACCTTTGGCTTTGTCTCATTTTCATGGAATTTACACATGTACCTGGCTGCTGTGAGGAAAACTGCTGCCAGAATTGTTCTTCACCTTATAGATCAAACCTGAAACCAGCCACTTGCTAACCTGTGAACTCATTTCTTTTCACCCCAATACTCAGATGAGGAAAACAAATGAAAATCAGGAATGATTTTACCCCAGTATGTCTGGGACATTTACCACAACATGAAAGTTTCTCAGCTATTTACAAGTTATTTTATTCCCTTTCCATTGCACACCAGGAAAGACTGAGTGCAGTTATTGCCAAATGATGCTGGTCCTGCACACACAGCATCTCTTCTGCTCCCTCCTTTCCCTGGGAGCAACAGAAATTTACCTCAGGATTTACAAACTGATCTCATTCCTCAGCTCAAGAAAAACAGATCCTCTGCCTTCACACAAAATAAATAATTGCACTGCAAGCAACACTGCCATTCCTGTGTAACCCGGAGTGTGAAGATAAAAGCACTTAGTTTTTTGTTGTTGGTGGTGGTGTTTTTTTTTTTTAAAAAAAAAAGACAGAGAAAGAGAAAAGGAAAGAAAGGGAGGGGGGAAAGAAAATAAAACAGTCTAGATCTTTGTGGGGGTGGGAGAAATAAAAATCTATAAATACAACTGAGGCTTCTTTATTGCTGTCAAGAGCCAGGAAGGAGGCTTTTTGGACTGGAATATCATCAAGATAAAGAGCACCTTAGAACAAAAGCTTTCTGCAGCAAAGGGCAATGTTTACTCTCCTGGTCTGAGAGCATGCTGTTTGAGGCAATCTCCCCTTGCACACTAACACTTGTTTGCACCACAGAAAGGTGTTTTTAAGGACACTGAAACCGGGCTGCCTTTTCTTCCACTCTATTAGACACTTGGGTACCACTGGGACACACAGGATGAGCTGAGATAGAGGACTGAGGTGATCTGTGGTGCAAGGTTCCCACAGCCTCCTGTCTCCCACTCTTTGCCCACCCAGTTTCACACCACATCCAGTCTTTATCTGCTGTACCAAGATAAAACAAGAAATGCTCTGCAATGGACCCAGCTCCACATGCCACCAAGATGAGCTCCGGCAGGCCCATTCCCACTCCAGGCTGGGATCCTTGTTGGAGAGGCTTTAACTGCGCTCACTGGAGATGCTGTTGCTGCCTCAGCTACCTGGGCTGACTCCATGCTAAGCCTCTATTGTGTTCAGGCAGCAGAGGAGAAAAATTGGGATATTAACCTCTAACACTGATGAAAATAATAGCCACAATAAAGAGGGATGGAAACCACAGTGGCAGTAATTACACTGCTCTGGTTTACCCAGGAGTAAGCAGAGCCTGTGGGAATTTCCAAAGTCCATTGGGCCAGCACATGGCCACAGCACAGGTGCCCATGGCCACTGTGCCAGGGCGGTGGGTGATCAGCCATGGGAGGGACCCTGCTCCATTGGGTTAAAGCCTTTGGCATGGGCAAACTCCCCTGATCCCTCTGACAAACACTCCAGTCAAAGATCTCAAACCAAGTGCACCAAATCCTTGCTTTTGTGTCTGAATCTTCAGTTCCTGCAGACCTGACAGGCCAGGCAAGAGGCGGCCATAAAGGCGAGCCTGTGAAACAGAACAGGTTGCCAGGGATGTCTCATGTAGCCAGGACAGGGACCCCAACACCACTTCTGTGTGCTTGTGCCATACTCCTTGGGGTGTGCACACCAGGCCACCCAGTGCACCCGTGTCTGGCTGATGTATGGGTGTACAACCACACATCCAGCTGCATCCTGCTAAGGTGGGTGTTAGTCTAGGGGCTTTGTGTGGGAGAGTAATGATCATTGCTATTTAAAAAGCAACTCTTTCTGCTTTTTACCAACACCCCCCCCCCTTCTCGAGATTCTTCGTGTCTGTAATTAATTTTTGACATATATAGCACAATTCCCTGCCATGAGTCATCTCAGTTCTTCCCAGGTTTAAATGTCACTCTTCTTTGAAATCTTCTCACTCAAAAATCAAGCTGGATCTAATAAAAAATTCAAAGGTGCATCTAATAATAATGAAATAATAGCAGCAAAAAACCATGCACCTGCATTTATGGCAAAGAACAAGGGATAGAAGAGACAAAAATGTAGGGAAAAAAGAAATTAGAGGGGAAAATCATGATATTGCTGAAGTGCTGCTCTCACACTAAGACCAGGGGGATTGGGATAAGGCTAAAGTTAATTGCATTTCCAGATGACAAACCTCTCACCTCTGAACTGAATGGCTCTTTATAAAAGCTATCAGTAATAAACTGTAAATCTCAGCTATGATTGCAAATAAAGGTCATCCCTTTCATGCTGCCACTTTCCCGGGCCTTATTATATTCCTGTCTGAACCTTTCTTACTTCTTAAGGTGTGCTAGCTGCCCATAGAAGCAATCAGTAAGGCTTTTTGATTTTATTTTGAAAGACACAGTGCAATGGGATTTACATTCTGGTACCGCACTGATCCAAAATGGAAAATCACTGAATTCTGACAGGACAGCAGAATCCTGCTAGCAGAATTAATCTTTGTCCTATATTAACACAAAGGAAGACAATCCCTTCCCTCTCCTTCCCCTTCTCTTTCAGGAGCAATCTCCTGAAATTCAGATTTTCTTCTCCTCTAGTGCAAAGGGGCATCTCCAATCTTCTTTTGGCCAAAAGCAAAGATCACTGTGATAATATCTGGGGGATGCAGCTGGTTAGTGACCAGACACTGTCCCCATGAGGTCCTTAGCAAATCACCCAACCTCCCCATGACAATGTGCTATGAAGCAGACACTTTTCTGATGTAGACAGTAGGAGGTGTGTGCCCTGCAAAGCCTTTGCTCAAAACCAGTGACCACTATTACCAACAACCAGAGAAGGAGACTCTGGACATCCTGCCTCTCTGGGACCCTTGCAGCAAGGAAGTTTCTCCTCATGGCCAGATAGAATATCCTGGGTTCCAGTTTGCGCCCACTGCCTCTTGTCCTGTCACTGGACACCACTCAGAACAGCCTGGGCCCAGGCTTTTGGCCCCCAGCCTTTAACTCTTGCTGAGCATTGAGAAGATCCCCTCTCAGGCTGCTCTATTCCAGGCTTAACAGCCCCAGGGCTCTCAGCTTTTTCTCCTCACAGAGATGCTGCAGGCCCCTCAGCATCGTTGTAGCCTCCACTGGACTCTCTCCAGTAGTTCCCTGTCTCTCTTGAACTTGAGCTCAGAACTGGACCCAGGACTCCAGCTGTAGCCTCACTAGGGCAGAGCAGAGGGGGAGAAGAACTTCCCTCAACCTGCTGGTCACACTCTTTTAGGGAGCTCTTAGGGAGCCAGGAGATAGCTAGGGTCACAGCCCAGCACAGCAGGTTTATTGTCTACCCACCAACTTGCTGGGAGCTGGAATGTCTGTGAACTGCTGGTGGTGTGGGGCTGAGGGACACACTCACACTGACTTCTGGGGCCAGCTTTGCTGATAGATCTGCAAAAGCTGCAGATGATCTGTCTGCACCAGATGGGGCAAATTCTCCTTAAAGGCTGTGACAGGCTTCATTTAAGGGATACGGTGAAACACGTAATCTGCAGATTCAAGGTGGTCCAGGACCAAGGGAATCCAAACTTAGCTTCATAAGCTGTTTGGGTTTGGAATATACACAAACAGGAAGCTCAAGGAGAGCAGCGGCTCTGATCAGTCTGTTGTACCCTTCACATGAAGAGGAGACAGACTCACTTCAGAGCAGCTGGTGTTAAGGAACAAACAAGACCTGTCTATTATCTTCCACATCTTCAGGCTCTTGGAAAATGTGACAATGGCATATCTGAATGGGGCTTCTGACAAGTCCCAGATGCAGCCAGTTTTAGTTTAGCTTTTAATTTCAACTGCTCCTTTTGGAAGTGCAACACTGATAGCTCTAGTTAGAGCAGGAAAGAAGCACTTGAACAGCGTCCCTCACTCACAAATTGCTTTAGACCCAACACATCGCTCCTCCAGCTTTGCCAACGCGCCATACTCATCTACTCCAGTCCTGGGAAGGCTGTAAAGAGAGACTCATGGTCCAAGAAGTACTGCAGTGGACACCTCTTCCTAAGGGCTGTGTTCCCTTAACTATTTACTTGCACCCACACAAACTCAGAGGATATTCCTAACAGTCTCTGATCACCCATGGAAAGAAGATGACAATGCCAAGTAATAACACTCCACATGTACAGGCTTCCTTCAGCCGGGCTTGAAAGCAGTTTCACCAAGCTGAGCAAACACCAGCATTCTGTCACACAGGAATAGCCAAGTGGTCAAAAATGAAACTAAACACTGTTTTCGAAGTAACAACTGATTTTAGACACCTCACTCAGAACCAAGACACTGAAAATCTGAAGATTAGAGTATTTCTTGAGTACTTTGTCCAGAGAGAAGTATGCTTGAGGACTCATCCCTGTCATAGGCTCCTCCTAAGCCCAGAGGGCCCATGCCATGCAGAGATCATGGAGCAAGACATGAGGAAACAGCCTCAAGCTGTGTCAGAGAGGTTTAGGTTAGACATGAGGAACAATTTCTCCCTGACAAGGGTTGTCAAGCCCCAGACCAGGCTGTCCAGGACAGTAGTGGAGCCCTCATTCCTGAAGGAGTTTCAAAGATGTGGAGATGTGTTGCTGAGGGAGATGGTTCCTTGGTGACCTGCTGGGTGAACTGTTGGACTGGATGATTTTACAGGACTTTTCTATGATTCCAGATTACTCAGTGAGTCTCCTCAAGACATGCCTGTGACCTGGCTCCAGGACCATGCCTGCTCACCAGGTCATGGTCCACCTTCCTGCTGTTGCGCAGCTAGTTATCCCAACAACTTTGCTTCCTCTAAGCAAGACTTGTGCCACTGCAGGGCTCTGGGAACATGCTGTGCACAGCCCCATGCCCTATCCCTTCCCCAGATGAACATGTGGCCCCAGCTGCAGCCCAGGGAGGACATCACCATCCCACAGCCAGGCAAGCAGGACCGCCCATGGTTCATGAGCTGGAGGAGTCAGACCTGTGGTGATCCTGGGGCATTGAGCACTGTTTAGTCTTTTCACTTTTTCTTTGGTCTTGAAGACAAAGCCCTTTATCCACAGTTGACCTGCTACACCTCACAGCTGCAAAGTCACATCTTGTTCCACACTTCTTCCTCAGCCTCCTGTTTAGATGTCCAGAAAAAACAAGGAAACCTTGTGAAAATAATAGTCTCTACAGCACACGATAATTAATAACCTCCTGGCACGAGGAACAGCCCTGCTTTAGGTGCGCTCACCAGATGTCACCTCAAGGAAGTAATCCTTGCTCTATGGCACACCTTCATTAGCTGTTCTTTCTGCAGTGTGTCTGCAGCAGGTCTCATTCAGCACTTCTGCAGGTATCTGCTCATCCCTGGGGAATGACAGGAATATCCTTTGGGTGTTTCCACATGGATAAGTATGAAGGATTACAGTCTAAAGGAGTTTTAGGGCAAATTGGACTGATAGAGGAGAGATCCACTCCCTGCTCATCCTCTGGACAGATCTTATGCCAGCTGACCCTGCCGTGTGCTCCCGTTTCCTTTTCCACTTTAGCACAGCACACTCTGGGCCAGGGGTTGCCTACTGGAAGCATCTCTGGGCAGAGGGTCAGGCAGCAATGGCTGAGATCAGACCTCCAGGCCCTGGGGAGCGCTCAGCACAAGCATGCAAGGGTTGATTTCTGGTTTGCACTGTGCAGAGTTGCCCGAGGTTCTTCTACTGAGGACAACTGAATGAGCACCTGGGCAAACAGGCTTTGAAACCTGACTTAGCAATGAAATGTGACTGTTTCTGTTGTGTCTAAGGCCAAATGCTCTTGACATGGAGAAGAATTAATTTGAGGTCTTACTGTAAGAGGTACAGCCTGAGAGGCTTCTCCTGCCAATCCCTGTCTTTCTGTGAGTTTTCATCCTGGGGACTAGCATGGCTCCCAGTTAACACATTAGCTGCAAGACCAAGAACTAAGTCTTCTTGGTGATGAGTGCGATCACCACACAGTGCACAGAGACTGGACATAACATAGCTTAGTTGTGAGAGTCATCTCTGTAAGTGTCTCGATGAGAACATCTTGTTTTACCCTGGGCTGCAGCAAAGCTTGCAATACACATTTCCAACAAAAACTATTGCACATGACAAGACTGGGTTTGACTCAGAGCAGGGACCTGCAGGCAAGGTCCACCTCCCTGCCCCTCCTTAGGAGAACTTCACCTAGGTAAGAACCACAACGATGGGAGAAGGTCCAGCAGGAATAGCACACCTGGCTCAGCAAATCCCTTGGAATTGACAAAAAGGCTGAGCCCACTTGCTCAGAAAGCCTTGTTGGACAGCAGAGACCCATAGGATAGGCAGCCCCTGAGGACACTCTCCAAGCAGGAGCAGGACAGATGCTCCTGCCCTAGGGTGTGAAGGGGATGGCCCCGGGGAGCTGGAGAGACATAGCCTGTCACCTCGTGTAAGTCACAAGGACCAAAGGGCAGCTCTGATAGGCCATGCTAGCTGGACACAGACATCACACACACGCTTCCAGCTGGATTTATGAGAGCTAACGGATTCACCTTTAAAAATAACTACAGACAGCACACACCATCCTCGTAAAATTAAACTAATTGCTGGAAAGAGGAGAAATTCTATTGTATGTGTAGTGTACAGGAGTTACTGAACCTTTGATTCACAGGATCACAAGGAATGATTTTTAAATCTCTGCTGTACTAAGTATATTTCAAGGCAGCAGCATCCAACTAAAATGGTGAAATGTAATCAGTCAGAATATTTTTTTTTAAGCTTAAAAATACTTTCTTTCTTGAAAATGGACACTAAGGCCTTAGGCAACATAACCACTGAGGTTTTATTATAAAATAAATTTCAAAATAACGGCTGAAAGTCTTAGGAGCACAGAAGATGAAAAGGAAGAAGTAAACAAGACTTTTTCTACCACTAAATGATAAATTAAAAGCAGTATTTTGCTGTTCTGCCTCATTTTTAAAATCTCCCTACACTCACACTACTGTGGCTATGGCTGTGGAGATATTCCTGTTAAAAAAGCACATTTACTGCAGGTTTACAATTCAGAAGCAGCACGCATCTGTGTCAGCCAACACACAGGCAGGTATAGAGCTCACTGCAAATCATTTTCATTACATTTGGAGGAAACAAACAAAACAAAACAACAAAACACGACAGCACAGGCAGAGCTGCAAGGAAACAAGGCCCTCACACAATGCCATTTAAAAATTTGAGTAATTCCAGAATGTCGACTTTTGGGATTTCAAGACTAACAGTCCAGACACTGCAGGTGCTGCTGTTGCCATCAGATAAAGAGTTAACCCCTAATCCTGCCATGCTACCCTGCCCCAGTGCAGATTATGGCCAACAGATCTGTGTAAAGACACCAGAGCAAATAGACTCTTGCCTGGGAAAAAGCAGATTTACAGGCTGAGGGGAAATGAGTCCACTTTTATATTCTCTTAACAGTTTTTTCACTAATTGATACACAGTTTGGGTTTGTTGCTACTGTCAGAGCTGTGACACAGAAATATCCATGAACGGACATCCATGGGTCTTAAACCAGCCCAGACTTTTCCTGAACAGACATAATCTGGAGTTTTCTCAGCCTGCCTCCTGAACATTTGTGTGTGGTTCAGGTACCACACGCAGTTTGTGAGTCCCAGGCTCTGACACCAGTGGACTTGCTTGAAGAATTTTCATACACTTGCTGTGCTGGAGAATACTTTTTAAAAGCCCCAAATCCCCTGCTTCCTCCCCTCCAACAGGCGTGGGCTATGACAGCCTACAGTAAATATGTCGGCTGGCAAGTTCAACCAGGGCAGATGGGTGGTACATGGGTGCAGAGATCTTCCTCTTGAAGCAAGGCTCACCAACACCCCAGCACCAAGACTGGGAGCAACACAGCACCAAAGACAGCCAGAGCCATTGCCAACCTCCAGCAGTTTAGGGGGGATGAGACCCCCACTGTCCTGCCCACTGAAACGCACCAAATGGCTCCCAGCGAAACCAGTACTCCATGGCTCATCCTGCTTCCTCCATGTCTTCTGGCACAACTCATGGGCTACACTGGAAGTGCCATGGTTAGGATGTAATTAAATTAGGAGATTTTTGGTAATAAACCATGTGGTAAGGAGCTAAAAAACACTTGTGTCACCACAGGTCTGCTCGACTGATACGTTTGAATACTGTCTAGAGCAAATTACCTGTAATTAAGGTATCTGATGCAATAACTCATGTTACTAAACATTTTTACTCTATATTTTGTGTAACCAATACATAGGGAGGCAACTGTTTATACAAGAAACTGTATCTTCAACCAGGAGCCAAACTCACCCCAACCACGATCCACAAATGCCCTTTTTCCCTCTTACCTCCCCCCAAAGAAATCAGCAATATTAAATCAATGGAATAATGTGAAGGGGAAAAGGAAAAGACAATCGTGGACAAAACAAAGAGCAATGTTTTATTAATGCTAAATACACTTTCCCTTTTAGGTTTACACTACTGTTCCCATAACTGCTTCCAGATGTATCAGCCATCGTCTGAGAAGATAGCTGAAGAGGAAATGGCAGCTTGCTGCCTCTTGTGCACCAAGGAGACAAAATCCTGGACATAAATGTGATTTATGGGTTTGATAAGCTAAAACCAAAGGTAAAGATGTGGGGAAGAGCAGGAAGTGAAATTAAAACTGAATTTGAAAAAAGCTGGCAGCTGAAGAGTTAACCACAACCTTCTTCCTTTTAACACAGCCTTCTGTAGTAGCTAATGAAGGTAATGAAATATGACATGTAGTTTGGCCCCTGACCACAGAGTGCACCTCCCTCCCCTCTGCCTCGTGAACAAAGCCAAACCAGATGGAGCTGCTGGGCAGGGGCTGGGGCTGGCGGCTGCTACAGAGTGGGGCAGCGAGCGTCTGCCCAGAGTGCGGGCTGCTGGCACACCAGGGACATGCCCAGCTCCACTCTGGGGAAGATCAGAGTGGACAAGCCAGTGCATGTGCAAATGGAACCAAAAGCCACCATCCTCAGCAGCAGCACCACCAAGAACTACACCCATTTCAGTCCCTAATTCCATGAAACCCCAGCCCTTCCAATTAATTAAGCAAGAATACAGGGTTTATGTGCCCCACTACTGACAGGCTAAATATAACATAACAAAAATCATGCAAAAAGAGAAGGTTTGGTATTGCTTTGGCAGGGGAGAGGCTTCACTTGGAGAATTACTGCCTTTTATAGCTCAGGGAAACAACCTCCTGCAAACATGGCAGTCAGCAGTTCCCTAGTAGAGAGGCAGAGATGAGAAAAGCCTTCTTGAAATAAACTCTTCCAAAATAAAAAGCTTTCAGGTTCACAAAATACTATGGAACTTAGTAATCTTTTTAAGTTCTTCCTAAGTTCCTCACACATTCCTGGCTACCAGGGCAACAGACTTGACTTTCCCACACTCTAGTCTGGTGTAGGTGCCAGGCTGGCAACCTCAAGTAGGCACCACGTGAAAATATGACAAAAGAGAGCACACAGAGACCTTAAAATGCTCAGTTCATCCAAACACAGAAAGCTCCATCATGCTGCTGGTTAATATTGATCCCTGATGGTCCTTTGCAATCAGCTCCATCCCTTGGTTAAGCAACAGAAGCATCAGGTGCTCTCTTGTTTCTTAAAGTAGAGATCACTCATCCATCTCCCCTGAAGACCTGGTTGTTTAGTGGGAACAGAGAGGTGCAAGCAGCCTTGGACATCATAGGAGCTCCAGGGTGGGATTAGTTTCCCCCACTGGGATGCCCAACTCGTTGGCAAGTCTGATCTAATCAGCTTTTGCTCCCATTTCTGTCACTGGAGAAAGAATGACATGGCAGAGGGTGGCCGAGGCCAGCCAGACAAATAGGTCTCCAGGGAGGAGCAGGCAGCTCCCCGACCTGTCCTCACTGGTCTCTGAAAGGGTTTATCAGTCTCCACCAGCTCTACAGAGAGCCATGATGGCATGCTCAAACATCTGCACCTCTCTATGAGGGCATATGAATGCCACCCTGGGTGACATCTACCTTCTGCCATGGCCCCCCTTTATGGGAAGGACCACTGACCCCTACAATTGCTCAAACTGCCAAAGATCCAAGGTAATAAACCTCAAAATTTGGACTGAACCTGGAAAACAAAGAAAGTCTCTGGAAACTGTTAAACCTACAGATGCAGCAAAGGAGCAAAAAGCATCCTCCAGGCTGCTGGAAGCCAGTTGGCCAAGCTGGTTGAGTGAACCACCCTCCTGGGGTCCACACGTACTCCATAGAAGCTGCTGCCTTGTGTGGCTGCCTTCTGAGGCCCATGTGTGTTTTGTATTAAGAAAAGCCATGTACAAAACACTAAAGTCACCAAAATAAAATAGAAAATACTACCACTAAATTTACCTATTCGACCTTAATTTGTCCCTCTGCTGCATATGCATTGATACATGCTTGAATTATATGCTAATTTGCTAGTGTTCTCCAGGAGCCTGACCTCATTTAGTGATCACAGCAGAGTGTGCCACGGGCTGGTGCTGAAGTGCAGAATCATCCTTTGGTTATGGACACAGCCTCATCTAAACCCAATTCTGACATGTGAATGCTGTATGTGACCTTCACCACCATGACGTCAGTGCTGGTGTGTAAAAAAGGGGTTCAGAGGGATTTATCTGGCCTTCAAGCCCTTGGAACAACATGGTGTTTCACAAGAAAGTTTTGAGGGAATTTCTTAGTTGTTTGGGAAAATAGACCTCAGCAGACACCCAATGAATTGAGGAAGAATGAATGAACCCTGCAGCCAGGGCATTGTCTGGCTGCTCTGCAGGGAGGGTAGGAGGGGATGTAGGATGTCACCTGCACCATAAGCGTTCTCAAATCAGCCATGAGTCCTCTAACATAGGCACCAGGAGCTGATGTGATTCATGGCTGACCAGACAAAAGCCACCCAGGTAGGGTGAGGTGGGGTTGTGAATGTCAACTCTGGCACCTCCAAAATTTTTCGGTTTGTTGCTTGCTTTTTGCAGCCTTAATGACCTGTGTGTGCATAAAGCTTTGAACACTGAAACGTGGGAAATGAGCTATGCAAATGGCTTGGCTGGGTTAAGGGCAGTGACATTTACAGGCTTCCCCAGCCCAGTGACTCAGTGGACACTTCCAGAGCCCTCGCTGAGTTCAAGGGACCAGGGTCAGAGCCGAAACAACTGTGAGTCCTCACCCACCAGAGATCCACAGCACAATATCTGCTCCCCTGCCTTCCCCAGGACAGACCCTTGGCAAAGTTGGGCGCAGGAGAAAGGGGGGCAGGGCCCTTGGAAATTGATAGCCTGTTCCAAGAGTTATTTATCATTCCCAGCACAGACACTGACATGTGCCTTTTGAAAGGGGATACTGTACCTTTAACCTTGACTCCGAGCACGGTGGTAATTTGGGATGCGAGCCCGGGTTCAAGCGGGGTGACCTTTCAGGGGGAGGGGCAGGACTGCATTTATTTATGAGGCGGTTGGAAATTTTTGACATCACATGCTAGTCCCATTACTCACATGTTACATGACACAAGATTGGCCCTTTTAATGCAACAACATCACATCAAAAAAAATCTGATTTTCTGCTCTGACAGCAGGCTTGTCCTCTGCAGCTCCCCAAAATGTAATCTGCTTGGGTTAAAGGCTGCAGGAAAGAGATTTTAAAAGCATCCAGCTTGCACAAAATGTGCAAAACCAGGTCCCAGGCCAGGAGCAAAAGCTTTAGGGGGAAGAGAAATGTTCTTGGTACAGAAGCACAGTTGTATGCCCAGTAAGGGGAATTTCTCTGTCTGATGCCCTGGGATGCAGCACCCAGGGATACCCATCAACTGTCCCCAGTCTCAGGGGACACCCACTGGCCATCCCCAGCTCCAGAGCAGGTCCAGCATCTCTCCAGCCTGCCCAGGTTTATCTACACTGCAGCCAGATAGAGGCTGGATTCCACATTTCCACACTTTGTCATCCCAATCCTGAAACTCGGGATGTGGAATATTCTCCCTCCAACACACACACTAACACGTGCAGCTTCCTCAACAGCCACAGCAGCATTCTGGAGCCTTTGCTGCCCAGTAACAGTGAATGTGCCTACACCTGGCATAGAAAAATTAGGGTTTCCTGAGCTAAAAAGACTCTATGAAGAAACCATTTATTAGGTTCACCCCCCACAATTTGTTTGCTATGCACAGCCCTAAAACCTCCTGTCTCAGGGCTGTGCTATAGACACACCAAAGAAAGATGTCATTTGCTTGTGCGGCACCCCAAGCAGTACTTTCATTTGCTGGGGAACTCCCTCCCCACACCACACAAGCACTGGGTCATAGAGCTACTCTCTCTGGTCCTTAGAATTTAAAATATCAGCTAATGCACTTGAGGATAATTAAATATATCTCACGATAATGCAACACAAAGCATATATTAAATTACTCATGATCTAATTCCAAAGAAAATAGCTTATATGTTTAACTTTCCTAACTATCCAAAGGATGTCCATTCTATTCTCACAGCAGAATTTTCAGTGTGTTATTTACTTCCAGGGAGTTGAACCTATAAAAAAACCCACAAAAACACAAAAAACCCCACAAAAAAAAAAAAGAACAAAAAAACCCAAAAAACTAAATTAAATATAGAAAAATAATCTGTGCCCACCAGTTCTGTTTAATTTTCACTGAGGTCTTCTCTCCTGTGGCCACTACAGAACCTGAGACTGTGCCCTGCCTGCCCTGGACTAGCTGCAGGGGATGTTGCAGGAGAGGAAGGTTCTACTCAGGTGCCCTCCAAGCCACAACACATCATCAGGAACAGGGAGAGTCCATGCAGTTTGGGAAAGCCTGGGCAGGCAGAGATAGGCAGCCAAGACTCTCAGGCTGGGCTTCCCCAGCCTGTACAGGCCTTTTTTGGGAGGCAGAGCAGAAACCCAAAGTTGCTGTGTTGGCAGAAGGATGAGGCACATCGCATCATCTCCAGTAGTCATGCCCACATTTCATGTCTCACTCCAAATCTCTTTCCCCTGCCATCAGCAGTCTCTGACTTCTTGCTGCCCCTCACCACCAAGGTGGTCACATCTCACTAACACTTTGCTGATGGAGCACCACAAGATCCTGCTGACACATGACACTGCCTTGGCATTATTTACATTTCTGTATCCTTACTCTTACATTAGAAAGTTAAAAACATTTGTGCTTCTTACCCGCTGTTGGCTCTTTAGCCGAGAGTTTGCCCTGCCTTTTTCACGGAACTCTCCCCTCTCCAGCACCTACCACCCCTCTCAGCTGCAGACAGCAGCAGGACAATGGGGAGTCACTGCCTGAATCCACGGGAAGGGAAGGGGAAGGCAGGTTGGAACAGCCAGGTTTATGAGCCACAGCTCAGAGACAAGCATCTTCAGGAAAGCCCTCCTCCAGGAGCAGGGGGGAAGAAGATCCTAAGGCACTATTACATTTTCACAGATTTATATGGGGTTTGAAGCCGAGTCCCAAGACTGGCACAACAGAGGGGGAATTATTTTCTTCTTATTAAAAGAATGAAAAGACCCAACATTGATTTTGTCCTTCATCACCACACAAAAAACCCTCCCAACTACCGCGAGGATGACGGTATGGATTATCACAACACCGTAAATCAAAGCGAATGTATTTATTAGGGTGACTCTGCTGTACGTGTGTGTGCTGTTTGTTGGCCCATGCTGTTATTATTTTAATTTATGGTTTGCTTTTTTCAACTCTTTCCTCCCCCTCTCAAGACTGGAGCCTGTCCACAAGTTTTACTCACGCCAGTTAAAATCAGCATAATGAAATGTCACGGCCAGATCCCATCTCTCCACAAGGACGTCAGGGCTGGGCCATCTCTGGGACACGTCCAGAGTCCTGCAAAACTTCGTTCTGATGGGCAGCACTGCTGGGGGGGGGTTCACAAAGGGTGGTGGGTGGGATAGGGCAACAGGGACCTGACAGAGCCAGCTAATGACATCAGCAGCGCCCGAGAAGGGAGCCTCTCTTAGCTGCTTAACGGGTCTCGCTATAATTAAGTGCAATAATTTTAAGCAATTTGCAAATCCCACCTCATCTCATTCTGTTGTAATCACAATTCTGTTATTAACAAGGAGGGCTTCTGTAGTCAGAGTCGTGCCAGGGAAGAGGGGAGCCAGGGGCTGCACAGAGGAGCTCAGCTCAGCTCTGTCTGCCCCAGCTTAATTTAAACCAGACTTGACAACCTCATCTGAGGCAGCTACTGACAGCACCCACCCACCCCAGGAACCACCAGGCATAGAGCCCCAGGTCTAGGTATGTGGATTCATGACTTGGGTGCTCTGCAAGCACATTTCCCCCCTAAATACCCACTTTGGGGTTCTCTACCTGCTCTCTGGTTTCTGAACTTGTAGGACTGATTTAATCCTCTCATTGAAACCATGAGGTTTGGGGTGTGGGGTGTTTTTAAAGATATACAGGAGCAGACACAGCAGAGACTGAGCCAGCTTCCAGCTGGATGTGCCATGGTGGCACAACACAAGGGCTGGATGGAAGAATGACCCTGTCCATCCCCATTTCCATGACCTAAAGGCTCTGCCCCTGTCATACAGAAAAAAAACTTGCCCTACAAGTCTCATCTGTAACAACCCTGCTGTGCAGCATGCTTTTAAACACAAACACACATCTGCTCTAACACCTCCGTTTAGTAACTTCAGTACTATCCCAAACTGTGACATTAACTTGTAGGGTTCAGGCTGGTGGCAAAGCCATGACCATTCTCAACTCCTCTGAGAGACATCACGTAACAGCCTGGCCTTCCCTTGGAGGCCACAGGAGGGGAGGGATGTGGCTCCTTGCAGATAATTTTTGAGAGTAGAAAAGATGAATCAGGAAACAGGAGTTTGCACCCTAATGTGAATTACTTTAACCTGAAAAATCAAATACTCTGACAAGGGAAAGCCCTTGGATCATGGTTAAAACCCAAGGAACAATTCAGTACCTGCTTTGGGAGAATGGAAGCACAACAGTAATGACACTGGAAAAGGGTATTTGTTTAGCTAACATTTGATGTTCTGTTTTTCCTCCAAAAAGAGGAGGAGAGCTCAGAGGTTTGGACTTGTGAAGCTCCTCCAGTTCATGCCTCCACCTGCAGCTCTCCTGTGGCCACTAATCCACTTGGATGCTCAACAGCAGAGCTTTGAGTTTTCACGGATTTATGCCCTACACTGCACACAGTTCCATCTGTTTCACGGTT
The DNA here is from genome assembly GCA_013399055.1 of Ramphastos sulfuratus. Taxonomy (NCBI): domain Eukaryota; kingdom Metazoa; phylum Chordata; class Aves; order Piciformes; family Ramphastidae; genus Ramphastos; species Ramphastos sulfuratus. Next base: position 191,797 of record WBNM01018116.1, on the reverse strand, counting down.
ATTGTTCTGAGTCCACTTCACCATTTAAATTATTAACAGCAGAATTACAGTGACTGAGATCTCCTAGAACTAACAATTTTAATACACTATGGCTTGAAATGTAACCTATTGGTACACATTGACTGGAACTGAGAATCTGGGAGAAATTTGGATGTAAGGGTCACTGCTTCATTTCAGTGCTGGTTGGGGGAACTTGGTATGAGAACAACAGAAGAAAAATCTGAAAAAGCTGCTTTAGATGGTCACCTGCAGATTAGTACTCCTGTTCAAGAACCTTCATGTAATCAGTAGCCTGAAGCTGGCCAATGGATGTGCCACACATCAGAGCAGGCAGCATTTTCACACTGCTTGGATCTGCCCAAGAATCAGCTCCATACTCCACAGCAGGGGAAGCACCCAAGAGATACCAGAGCACCACAGGTCTTCTGTGAACCTCAGTGGGATGGAGCTTCTGCAGCTGACACAGGTTCTTCCACCAAATAAGAAAATGTTTGCAGATTACAGACCTTGTACAACCATGGGCGAAGATGTAAATTACACACTGGTGTAAATTAAACCCTTGCTAAGAAAAACCACAGTGGCCCCAGTGTGTGAAGGAGAAAAGCAGAATAGGAGCATTAAGAAGCTTCTGGATTCTACCTCACCGATATTTTTGCTTTATCATCTCGATAGGAAAACAAAGCAGTTTCCCACCAGCCTGTTACATCCTTTTGCTATCATTAGGTATCCAGAAAAGTCAAATGCTGTCATTGTATAAATCTCAGCAAATGACCACATCCCAAGCAACTTCATCTCTCTCCTTTGCCTGTTATTTTTCCAGACAGTGACTGGAACAGTGCACAGACACTTCTGTTCCAAACCCCAATGAAACCTATCTGTCACCTGCCACAATCCCTCAGTTACCTGTAGCAGGCCATGCTGGCCATCAGATACCACAGTCAGAGGTAACTCCAAACTGATCCCAGACTTAAACTGTTCATTAACAGCAGACTGGACAGTGCCCAGGTTCACAGTGGGCATATGGTTTGAACACAGGAAATTTACTTTCCACATGCCCTGCACTACATATTTAAACCAAAATAAAAGTGTGTGTGTCGGGGGGGGGGGGGGGGGGGGGGGNNNNGGGGGGGGGGTTACCCCATTACTTCTGGGGTAACTGACAGATGGGATCAATACAGAAAGAAATAATCAAGGCATTCAGGTAGTTTCTCCCCATGCTGCTTTTTTTCTAGCCTACAAAGACCTCCTAGAAGGTCTCTGTAGCAGCAATAAAACTAGAGGGGTCCCTACATCCCAGAAGAGCAAAATCCAAAATGAGCTCCTTTATGCATTGGGCTTGAACATGAGAAGTGCCCCAGAGAAAATTAAAGCATGATTCTTCTCTGCTTCCTGAAAACACCTTGATATTCCTGGCTTTACTGCTTCTCTCTTTCTTCATCATTCATAATCAGGCATCTTCCATCAATGGCCAACTCTCAGCAGATCTAGCAGAAAGTGGGCTGCTTGCTGCGTCACTGAGCTGCAGCTGCATAAAACATTCTTCCTCCTCAAGCCTGCACAAGTCCTAATGATGCTTCCAGTAAGAAATAGCTGGATTTTCTCCTCAGAAAAATCAACCCACAGAAACCTTGCTGCAAAGGATTGATTGCGGAATCACAGAATCAAAGTTGGAAGGCATGTCTGGAGATCATCTAGTCCAACCTCCCTGCTTGAGTGGGGATCCAGAATATTGTCCAGCTAAGAATCTCCAAGGATGGAGACTCCAACATCTCCCCGGGCAACCTGTGCCAGCATCTGACCACCTTCACAGTGAGTTTTCAAGAGTTTTCCTGTGTTTAAATGGAATTTCCTGGCTTTTAGGTTGTGCCAATTGCCTCACATTCAAGGGCTCACCATGAAACAGAAGACATGTGTAAGCAGATCTTCCTGCTCTCCTGGCATGAGCTCTCTCCTCCAAGCTCCAGTTTTGGTTATATTTAGTAAAGAGCTGAATTTGAATGATTAATTTGTGCTATAGTTACCTGTTCAGGAGTGCAAAGGCAGTTTGGTATACACACTTTGTTATTCAAACAGGCAGCACCACACAAATCTTCACCAAAACATGAGGTTATTGTATGGAAAAGGTTCTGGAGATGCTGGCAAGCTGACAGGGCATCCTGACAGTGCTGTTGGGATGAGCAACAAGAACTCACTGTGAAGGGTGTTTTGTAATTTATCTGTATGTTGTTCTATGGGCAGGGTCCAGAATAAAACAAAGTTTTTAAAACATGCTTAGTGTATCAGGCACTGGTTTGACTACAGAGGCTGTCACAAGAACCTCTGGAAGTACTGATTAATGAAAGCAGGGACAATGTGCCTGAGCAAGGGTAACAGGCTGTTCCTCCAAAGAGATTTACAGCACTGTTTAGCCTGGAGAAAAGGAAGGCTGAGAGACGACCTTCTGGATCTCTACAACTCCCCAAAAGGAGGTTGGAGCCAGGTGTGGGTTGGTCTCTTCTCCCAAGGAATAAGCAACGGGACAAGAGGAAATAGCCTGCAGTTGCACATGAGAGGTTTAGGTTGGACATGAGAAAAAATTTCTTCCTCAAAGAGTTGTCAGGCTCTGAAATAGGCTGCCCTGGGCAGTGCGGGAGTCCCCATGCTTGGAGGGGTTTCAAAGCTGTGGAGATGCTGACAGACATGACTTAGCAGTGACCTGGCAGTGCTGGGTTAATGGTTGGACTTGATGATCTTAAAGGTCTCTTCTAACCAAAACAATTCTTTGATTCTCTTTCACATCATTTTTTTCCCCCAATACCTATAATCAGATAATCAGTGATAATTAGTTCATACACTAATCCAGTTCACATTCCTTGTACTTCCCATGAGTTTACTGTAAGCTGGCAACAAAAGCTGAGCAGGAGATGAGGAGGAAAAGTCTCTCCAACGCCCACTGCCCTCCTGCCTTGTGGGGCTCTCCCAGGCATGCAGTATCACAACATAAAGCATTAGCCATGCTCTGAAACCCTTTGCCCAGCTGCTCATTAGTACTGCATTAGTCTGTAAACTCAAGCACAAAACGCCTAGTTCAAGTTGCTCTTTCTTGATGTACTTGAAAGGTCCTGTGAATTTATGGCAGGATAATGCGGAGCACAGCACCTATTTATGAGTTGATCATTTGTACAAAACCCCCCTCAAAGCACCGAAGGTTACCATTCGACCAAGAGCTGCACTTAGCTGCTCAGAGGGCAAGAAAGCCAAGTATATGAAAGTTAAAAGCATTAATAAAAGTGTGACTTATAAATTACTTCATCTTTGTCACCCTTTTTGAAATGGGGTGAGAGAGGCCAGGGTAAATTTATTTTTTAAGTGCTTTCTGAGACCTGCAAGGGTCAGCCCTGAAATGCTGTACTCTATAAATCACTCAGTGTGTATCTGATAGATGCGAGTGCATCATAACATTAACAAATATTGATTTGTTTATCATTTGCAACTGTTCATAGCTAAACAGCAGCCTTTGTAACATTTGTGGGAGAAGGAACTTTAATCTGTGAGGAGGCGGAAGAGAAGCTGCCTCGGCTGCAGGAGAGAGGAGCAATCGACGTTCCTCTGTCACTCGCCAGCTGGCTCGGTGGCCACGTTACAGATGTATTATGAAGCCAGCTATTTCACCAAATGACTGAAATCTCCTCCTATCACTGCTGAGAACGCAGTGAAACCCTGCATTAGGGGCACTCGGCTGACGCACGGCTGGGAGACGGCAAGAGCAGAGCCTGCGTCAGGTGAAGGCTGCAGGACCAAACTTTGACTAGAGAATCAGGGGTGAGTGTTCTTCCCTTTCCCTGTCTGCCATGCCATGTGGAGTCTGGCACTGGGATGGGCACCACTGCCATTCCTGGACTGTCATGGGCCAGGCATTGCCTGGAGCCATCTCCCTAGACATGCCCACCACAATGGGGGGGTGTTAACCAACACAGCACTGCCCACGCATCTAGTGCCAAGGCAACTACTGGTCTTGTGACATCACTATGTGACATCACACCATCTGAAATTAAACATGAGGTAGCTTGCAGTGGAATGTATACAGATACACCTGCAGCTCTCTCCTAGTCAAGAGTGCCCAACAGCCATCCACAGACACTTCCTGCAACACTGCCCTGTGGTTTCCAGACATTTTCTGAATTTACCAAAATGAGACATTCACAAATTGACTGGAGCCGTAACTCAGTCTGTGGAGTATTTTATATCAAAGTCCCTGGAGGTGTAACCAGGACACAGGTTTTACAGTACTTCTGGCCTGCTAACACTGCTCAAGGTGACCAAAACACCCAACCCCAGGGGTTTGGCCAAAACCAGTGACACAGGAATCAGGATTAGCCCTTGGAGCCCCTGGGGCTGTGTGGAGCATCCTTACTGTCACCAGCTCAGCACCATTTACCAAAGCCCAGGAACCAATCTTACATCACACCCTGCAAGGTTACAGACCTCACAAAACAGGGCAATACCTTTTCCTTGGTTTATACGATAGAGCAGGTTGTAAACACAGGGCAAACACCTGGAGCAACAGCAGCATGTTTGAAAAGACAACAATAAAAATCTCATTAACCTAACGAGGGAGACAAACAATCTGGCAGATCTCTTCACGATGCTTTAAATCATTAGATATTTGGATAAGCCCCAAAATTTTTCATTAAGCAGCTGCAATAAAAAAAAGGGTTGCTTCCTCTCCCCACCATTTTTTCAAACAGCACAACTCTTTGCTTTTATTTATTTTTGGAACTTGACAGGCTCGATAACCAATTTCTATGCAGAACCACCCACAACCCACACCTCCCAGAGCTAATGAACTATAATAAACATGCCCCAGGAGACGTGCACAAACTTTTCAGGAGAATACCAACTGTGATTCCTTCAGGTGGGGAAGTAAAATTATGTAAAGTAAATTAAAACAATCAAATAAACACCACCTGTCAGCAGAAAAAACTTGATTTGCAAAGGACAGGCACCTTCTGTCCTGTGCAGCTGAGAGTGTCAGCTTCTACCTTGGGCTAAAAACAAATCCTCAGCTTCCCACATAGGGAAAAAGGTGAAGAGTGACAACACCAGGTTAAACAGTTGTGTACCAAACAGTAACCAACAGCTTGTAATATGAGCGCAAATGCAAATAACTATTCAGCTAAGAGGCATGAATGCAACATCTCTTATCGCAAGGGTTCCCAAGTGCTTTCCAGGGGACGCATTCCCACTGTGATACTGCTTTTGTCCTGGCTGAGGATCACACCATGCTCCTTGCCACTGCAAAATGCTGGAGAGCAGGGTTCTCATATAGGAGGGCTTGAGAACAATGTTGTACTCTCAGAATAACAAACTCTCTCAAACTGGAACTCGTGGAGATTATTGGTGTGCACATCCTCCTTCGAAGCTTTAGGTAGCTCCCAGACAAAGGATTGGTTATTTCCCTGGGAGAAGGCAATGTTGTATTTGCAGTGGTACCTATTTGCAAACAAACACTGGTAAATTTGCTAAATCCAGGTGGTTTAAGAATCTATTCTTCAAGCTTAGTGGAACTGAGCCCTCAAAACCTAAACCACTCCCATAGTAAACCAGCTAAATCAAGCACTTCTGAAACCTGGAGCAAAATCTGGATGTGCCGCAAGGCAGAAGTAGCATCAATTCCCCTGTCTGGGTGGTGTCTCCAGTGAGAGCATCCATGGGCTTCTAGGGAGCAGAATAAAATCTGGTTTAACCTGAATAGCAAAGGCAGTTCATATTGAGAAGACTTCTCTCAAACCCTCTCTGCACGTGGAAAGACTTCATTCTTTTTTGGGGAATATGGCAGCACAAGGCCCAGAGTAACCACTGCCATTCCAGGCAACACCAGTTGGCCTTGCGTGGGCAGCCTCAGGCACGGGCGGCCTCAGGATCTGCACAGGATGACTTGCAGGCAGCACATTCAAAACCAGGCTGGTTCCATGCTACAATCGCCTTAATACCCTGCAATTACAGCAGCACTGCTTAGCCTGTGTACCTGCTCTAAGCTCAGCACTTTGTGTTAGACAGCTCCTGCTCATCTTAAAGCAGGTCAGCAGCAGGTATCTGCAGGGTCCAGCTTGCACAGGACCTTGGCTGATGAAGCCATGGTAAGCTAAGCAGGGTTCATCCTGGCAGACACAGCACCACTGCCACACACACAGCATCTCTACAGCACAGGAGAGAAAACTCAGCAAGACCCTCTCTTACCAATTACAGGTCGTCAATATTGACTATCTGAGGGATTTCCATGCTCAGGAAGCAAATTAGAAACTCAATACCTGAACTATTCCTAAATGCAGTTATCAACTTCAGAGTTTTATCTCATAAAACCAATTCAGCTTAGAGTTTAATTCTATTAAATTAGGGCTTAGAAATAAGATTTGCTCTGAGAATGAATGCATCATTAGTTTTAAAATGCAATATAGTGAAACCCAAAATGTGCAGCATTACAGTTTGAAGAATAAATGAGTAGAGATGGCACCCAAATGTACTTCTCCCTAAACATATTTACCAGCCTTGGAAAAACCCGCTGGCTCATTAGGACAGCGAGTCTTTCGGTGTGCGGGACATCCCCCTTCTTTAGGGAATGATAATCCTCTTGTGTCTCTCCTTGGCACAAGTTTTTCCCTTTGTTCTTAAAACCTTCTTATTTCAGCAGCTGACAGAGAAAAAAGAATCAGTATCCTCTTTCTTAATAAAAATGCCACAATGAGATCCTGTCGGGCTTGTGCCAGGCATGTCAAAGGAGCAGGGACTAATACAGGAAACCTCAAGAACTCCCCGTTTTGTGCAAGTTACAGTATATGGAAGAGTCACGTAGGGCTGTTTTTTTAAATCAGGCTTCCAATACATGAAAAGCACCCTTCCATGGGGTGCACGTAATCTCTGAATAGGGCCCTTAGTTTCCTGTGGTATTGTATTAAAACTGATGTTTGATACAATAATGCAGGGATAGAATATGCTCAGAAGAGGACAAGGTAGCCCAACAGTGTCTGTCCCCTTGCATTACAAACCGCTGCGTGCTCTTTCATGCCGTACTGGCGCAACCAATGCAAGTCCGAGGCACACCTGCAGCACTAGGATTATATGATTGAAAGTTAAGAAAAAGGGAAACGTCACACCAAAGACACCAGAAGTCTTAAATGGGACTAAGGTATTCTGGCAATACATGTTTCACTGTCGATTTTTATTCCAGATGTGGTATTTCAGAGGGTCCAATGAAAACAGCAGCCTCTTCTTCAGCCTGGCCATGTATCTTGCATTTTAAAAAGCCCCTTTCTCAGGAGAAGATAACACTATCTCCAAATAGAACTGCAGAGTCAGTCAGCAAACTGTGTGGTGCATCATGGAATAATTGGGAGTCCATTGTCTCTCACACCAAAAGACTCAGTTAAAGCTCTTAAAGCTGTATTATAATACGTGTTAATTTGCTATTTTTACTCAAGTACACTAGAACGATTTTGTTCTCATTAGAAGTACAAAAATAAAACCAATTCAAATGAGCTAATTATAATTTTTGGTAGCAGAACAGTCATATGGAACAACACAATTGACTCCTCAGAGCCTAAAATACGTATCAGTAAGCATATAATGTTAACAATTTGTTTGAAAATGCAGGTAAAGGTGCGAAAGTGAAGGGAAAAGCACAAAATTCTATGTGGCCACCTCCTTAGCTCTGCAGCAGCTCCAGGGGGTGTTGCCCACACAATCACTCCCCTTTCACCAGGACTTGATTTTACTATATTGAGCAGATTCTCATGATCAAAAATCAGTCAGAGAAGCACAAGGTGATCAGATGTTTCTGCTTTGCCATATGATTTACTTATTCCTTAATTTTTAAATTATGTTTAGATCAAAACAGTCCTTGTATCCTACATGAATACAAGTCTCAACCTTTCCCTTTCATACTCCATCTTCAAAGGCAGAGAGCAGCCATCCTGTGTGCCAGGCAGTGTACTACAAAACAGTGCATAGTTTTGCTCCAATTCATGTTTGCTTTTCCTTGGTTTTCATTCAGCAAAATGACTTTATCTGTTTTAAAGAGCGAAACAGAGCAGCTCAGCTGAAATGCTACAGGGCTGCTGACATTTGGAATACTATTTTCAGTCCTATTTTACATATGCTTTCAAAATTTATCTTATGAAAACCAAAAATCAAGTTAAAAGATGGGTTATGGGTGGCTCTGGCAATGCAGCTGACCTACTTTCAGCCATAAAAAATGGGAAAACTGAACAGCTGTTGGCAGCAGTTAAAAGAAGGGAAGAGTCAACACCAACACCTGGGCAGATGCCCAGGGAAGAAAAATCCATCTTGGAACAGCGCACTGGGGAGAGAGGTTGCATCAGCCCAGCACCTCTGCAGCACTGGACTATCGGCTGGGCTGGGGTAATAGATGCTACATAGCACAGAATAGGTTGGATTGGGTTGGGTTGAGTTGGGTTGGGCTGGAAGGGACCTTGGACAAGCTGTGTGGGATCCTGCCTTGCTGGTAGACTCTCAGGTAATCTCCTGACATCACTGTTTTTCCTGACTGCTCCTACTACACAGGAAAAACAGCTGGGAACCAAAACGGTTTAATAAACACAGGGCAAGAGTGAACATTACCTTACATACCTTTTAATGCTGCACTTCACAAGCATCCACAATCACAGAATGGAAGGGGTTGGAAGAGATCTTGAAGATCAGCTACCCTAACCCTCCCTGCATAAATGAGGAGAAAAGGGAACAGAGGGGAAAAAGATCCTACAATTTACCAAAACAAGAGCTGATGTTTTGAAAACTACTTAGAATGAATTAAGGCACTATCCTACGAAGACAGATTAAAGGAAAACCACACAAAAAAGAAGCCGTTAAGGTTATGAAAAATTACCATATTTGTGGATAAAGCAACAACTATAAACTTCTCATTGATACTTCTCATTTTGTGTGGCTCTTTCTGCCTATAAACAAATTGTAAAAGATGGCAACAGCTAATTTAAAAAATAAAAAGCGAAGTGTTGTGGCAGAGTCTAAATTGAGTCTGACAGTCAAGGTCACATAACTTTTCACTTTTATTTAAAAGACATTGCCTTGATTACTGAAAAATATTGCAAGATACACACACACACAGATCCTGAGTCAGGAGAGCCAGACTCTGAGGACTCTGGCAACGGCTTCGTGTCCATTGCTTTAAAAGGAACAACAGCAATAATCTTTTAAATTGCCAAATGTTGTGCAATTATTGAATTACACAAAATTGTCAGAAATCATCGACACCACTTTTTGACTTATGCCTTCAGTGTAAGCAATATGTCCTGAGCAGCCCTCTTATGCCTAAATGAATGTAAATTATTTCGGGAAATCTTAAAAAAAAAAAAAAAAAATGCTTGCTGCTTTAGCTCCCAGAAATGTGAAAGCTTGCATTGTACCTTTGATTTGTTTTAATTGTATTTGTATTGTTCAAGTCCCTTTACTGCAAACTTTGGAAAAAAAAAATTAAGTCTAATTCTAAAATTCAATCTCTGTAAAGAAAATGAGTGGAGGCTGCAATACGTGTTCCTAGCACTGAAGGATCAGACGAAGCATACAAGATCTCATGTCTAATGTGACGGTTCTCATGGGCCCATTAGAGTCTTTATAGGTGGATCTCACTTACAGCTTTGTTTAAAAGGAAAAAAACTACAGATTCTGAGGAGAACTGGAGCCTATTTGATGTTCGGCCTCTATTGTCTCCCAGGCAGATCTGAATGAAAGCTTGGAATTAAACAGCCTTTCAGTATAGTTTTCATGGTGATCACTGCAAATGATATAAAATAAAACAACCTGGTTCACGCTGCCAGGCTTTCAAAGCCAGCTGCCACATTTCCCCTCATTCACACACTCCCAAAGTTTATGGAATTATGAGATAATTTTGTCACAGAATTGTTATAAATTAAAAACAATAATCAGCCATTTTGTTTTCCTTTGCAACTATTCCTTTCCAGGACCTGCAGCTTTCCTGGTTTCTCCCTTCCTGCAGTGCACAGGCACGTTCCAATATTCCCATCTGCCCTGAGAAATTGCTTCTGCAATCACTACAATGTACTTTGGAGTCACTAATATGTACTTCAATTAGGAAACAAATACAAGCATGCCAGTATTTTAATCATACATAAACCATTTTTTTCAAGCACACAAGTAACCTGAAGTGGATTTTGACCATTTGGTTAATAAGTGAACAGCATTAATTCAGCCTCCTCCATCAGCACAACCTCTGAGTTCCCACCATACCTCCTCACCATTAGCTTAATTCCAGGCCGCAATCATCCCCGTCCCCTGAGTCTCCATCACAGATGACTTTGCCTCAGTGTACCACTTACACGAGGTTGAAAACAGTCTGAATCCTAAAGGTGTGGGAGGATTAGCCACGGAATGGCAGAGAATGCTGGGATCCTCAGGGGAGAGATGCTAGAGAAGTGCTAAGCATCACTGTCACCAAAATCATCAATTCATTTCACATCTCCCATACAATCTGTCTTTGGGATCCACATTTTTACCATTTCTTATGATTTTTCCAATTCCTTACTTACAATTTCACTGAGATAAAATTCATACTGTATATAAATTATGAACATGGTCTCACTTTATAAAATCACACTGATACATTAATCCATAACAAAAGTGCTATTGCTACCTATAATAACTGTGATCCTTATTACTAAAAAGTAAAGAGGGTTTTGCAGGCACAGGAAGTAAATACCCTGCAAACACTGTAGCTGCACATTTTCCTCTTTCAAACTGCCATGGCATCATTTTTCTTGTCGTTTGAAGTGGTAGCCTTTGAGGAGGGGCATTTAGCATTATTTGGGCAGTGCTTTTTGGCATTTGAAAAGATTATTTTAAAACAGGATCATGAAAAAGCCACTCAGGTAAAATAACATGTCATGCCAGGCTCATTACACTAAACATATTGCACAGTCTTAGTCTTTTAACTCTGCTACTCTTTGTACTGAGATACCTCAACTCATTCTTACTCAGCGGCGTTTCCATGTTAAGCTAAAACTAATTGCAACAAGTTTCTCAGGATAAATCCATTGCAGATGTGGTAAGTGGCTTTGGAGCAGACACAGGTGCAGAAGATGAAAACACTGAAGAATGGAAGAGGAGGGAAGAGTTTCCTAGGCTCAATGTTCCAGCCTGCCTCACCGTATAGAGGGACCCTAGGAGACATGAAGGCCCCTGGGATGGAGCCACGGCTCACTGAGGTGTCCCTATACCTCCAGCCACGCCCTGCTTTTTCAGAGTTAAAAGAGTTAGGGCAGGGACATGCTCTCCATAGCCACAAGGATGGCGTTCAGCACCCCTGGCCAGCATCACAAGCTCCCCACATCCTCTGCCAGCTCTGCGACAGCTGCAGAGCACCAACTTGCAGTCACCTTGGACACTTGCCCATCATACCTCAGACAGAATGGCAACAGCTTTCCCAGTTCCTGCAGTTTTCCTCTATTCCCTGTTAGGTCAGAGAATGCCCAAAATCTTGTGGAGATATTGCAGAAAGCAGGGTGAAGCTGCTTCACCTGCTACAGTGAGCGAGGCATTTTTAAATGGCCACCGCTGCACCTGAAACACCAGCCAGGCACGTATGCAGGGCATGATACACAGCACAGGAGGTTACATCCCCAAGGAAGGTAGGAAAACAACGTGCAGAGGAAACACCGGGAGCTCCCAAGTGTCCCCCAGGTCAGTGGCACCGAATGAGGGACATGGCAGGGCCTGGGGAGCCGCCACCAACAAAGCACTGCCTGCAGCCAGCCCGCGGAGCCATCAGAGCTGCTGCTCGCCCCCGTGTTCGGATGAAGGCAAGAGGCATAAAGAGGAATGAAAGAGGAAAGAAGCCGAGTTATAAAAAGAATAGGAGAAATCATAAATTTAAATAGAGAGAAAAAGCTCTGCTGAAAAATTTTCTTCTGTGCAAAGCAATAGTAGGAAAAGCATTAAGCGTTACTCTGTTTCTTCGTCTAATGACACAGAAAAAAAAATCTTTTCTGCAAATAATCCAAGTAAACAATCTCCAGAAAGCATGAACAACAATACCAAATTTCTTGAAATTAGCCAAGCTCACAGAATCAGCAGGCTATTATTGCTGCTTGGAGGCTGCATCTCCAAACCCATGGACGAGGCAATTTGTGGGAGGGTGGGGGGAAAGGAGAAAAGGGCAGAAAAAACCCAACCCCTTCTTTCTCCATTATCATTTACCTGGAATTTAGCTCACTGTAAATTTCATTTCAAAAGGAAAAAAAACACCCTACGACAAACTCACCTTGGCTAAATATTGTTTACTGATTTATAACAAAGATCTGATCCACTTTAACTTGCTAAACACTTTGTTGCTGTTCTATATGCACCAACCTCCAAAGAAGGGAAAAATAAAGGAGAGATTTTTAGGTCAAATGACTAAGGAGAAACAGGATTTAAACCAACAATTTTTTTAAAGTTCTAATTGTTTGCTTATTGACACCAATTTACATGGAGCCACTTAGTGAATAAAGGTTTTCACAGTACATGGCACTTCTTTATGTCAGTTTTTAGCCATCATGTCACAGCCTGGCTTGAAAAGAAGAAATGCTGAAAACTCGTAGGCCAGAAATGAACAGCCTATTAAGATCTGAAAAGCTGTCATCCCCACTGAAAAGACTTGCGTCAGCCACTGAGGATATATTTTAAACCGCCTGTCCGCAAGAAAACTTTAATAATGCAGCCTTGCTCTAATGTCTTGTGAGAGGAGAGGCAATTTTACTTCTTCTATTAACCCAACGTGATTACAATGGCTTATTTCATGGAATATTAAGTTCAAATTCTGCTCCCTGGGAGGACAATAAAAAAAAGAGTGCGCTTATGACATTGCCCGAAATAGCCACAAGGACCGCAACTCCTTGGTGCTTTTAATGCATCCAAGCAGTAATCCACCTTAATTTGCTAATGGTTAAGTAAATTAGCAACAAAATAATAAAATACAAAAGGGTATCAATACAGGAGCCAAAATGCTTTCCTCTAAAAAATATTAAAGTAACACAACAATGTTTTTGCAAAGGTTTGCGGTGGCCTTTCAATCGTCTCCCTTCCCCCCNTCCTTGTGTCGGACAGGCTTTCGCCATGAGGCAATCATAAGCGAAGCGGTTTGCGCCGAGACCACAGCTGGGGTGGCTTTGTGAAAATGGAACCGTTAATAACTGCCTGGGAGCGACGAACACTTCCCAAACTACCTGAACTATCCCTGTCGGAACACCAGGAAAATGGGCTCCCAAAGAGGTGGCCACCCAGACAGGGGCATGATGCTGCTGGCACCTGGAGCCTTCAGCCAGCCCCTGTGCCCTGAGCTGGACCCAATGGCGTCATTGATGCAAGAACATCTCCCACCTCTGGGCCTGAGCACCGCTCCCCTGGACACTCCAAGCCGAGAGTGTATTGAGGGTGTTGGGTTTAAACACCTCCTGCAGGTGAATCCGTTGACATAAAGTCAGGTGGGTCACGTCCGCAGGGAGCCCTCTGAGCAGCAGGGGACAAACGCGTGGCCCCGGGCAGCTGCTCTGCCGGGGGCTCCTCTCCTTCAGCCGCCCCAGGGAGGACCTGGGGGGATGCTCGTTCCCAGACTCCATGGGGAGAAACCTGCCGTCGTCTTTAACACACATACACAAACCTGATCCTGCCCTTAAATCTCGGATCGGGTCTCTGGCGTTAGTCGTTGCAGCGCTGACAGAGTTTAAAATGAAAGCCAGGGCTGGAGACTGCCTGGGCACCTGCTCTGCCTGCCCGGCGTGGGCAGCGCCACATCACCCACATCTCACTTGGTGTCCCTGTGCCCGGCACAGGGCACTGCAGCCAAGTCCCCATCCTGCCGGCCTAAACTCCCAGCGGCCAGCACAGGCAGAAGAGAACCCCCACAAACACAACGTTTGGTTTTCAGACTGATGGAGAACCCAGACAGAGGAAAACCCAAATCCCTACTCCCCATTCCTCCCTTTTGACACTGCTTTCTACAAGTTGTTTTTTTCTGTTTTATTCCTCCCAATGTGGAAAAAGGAAACAATTTTTTCATTTAAAAATTTTAATGTATGCAAATAGCTGGTGAAATTATAAATAGCCACCATTAATTTCTTCTACCTAGTTCAACAATTCCAAGGCAAAAAGGCAAACTTAAATAAATACATTTAACATCGCCCGCTGTGTAATAGTAAAGAGGCTCCATAAAACTGGAGCTATATTTATTTCTTCTTTTCCTAACAGCTCCCTGTTTTATTAGGCCCGTGTTCCACAGCGATCTGATAAGAAGGAGCGAGGCTAAATGGCAAATGGCAAACATCCCAAATCGCAACCTGATGTATTTCCACAGCCCTGACCTTCAGATAAAAATCGTGCAGAAATCTGCAAACCCACCAAATATGCAGCTCCACATGCTTGAAGCGTTTTCAGACACAACAGTCGGGGGCAGGAAAAAAAAATCCACCAGAAATAAGGGCGTTGCTATTTAAAGCCTTCAGCCTTCCCCTCCCTTAGAATTTAAGGATTATGCTTCTATACAGCACATACAAGGGTGCATATAGACAGAGAGCATCAAACCTAAAGGTTCCTCACATCCACAGAAGGTACTGTGGGCTTACAGCTGCCTATCTGCAAATATCAGGGAAACACATTGTATATAAAGAATATATCCCACTGCTATATTATATGTGTGTTTAGTAAAATACTTCAAACAGCAAAAAATTTTGCACTGTGAAATTAGCTAAAATTACGACAACTGTAAGAAAAAAATTATACGGGCAAAATTTGGGTCTGGTGGAAGAATTCTTTGATGTCTGGATTCCAATTTAACCCCGACTGAGTTCTAAGAATCAAATGAACAAAGTATATCATACATCCCAAGTCTGCTTGTCAGTGCTAGTCATCATTTTTATTTTATTCTTTCCAGCCACATGTATTTACAAGACCCTGTTCTGACATTTCCTCCCTCCTCACTGGATACGGCTAGTTGCCAAACACATTTGCGACACAGTCCAACTCTGTATTTATTTATTCATTAAAACACATGCATTAGTATCAATAAATATGTATAACACTATTTTCTCCACCTCGCCATATAGATTCCTTCCCTGGTCGCGACTCAGGGTTGGGTGCTGGGCGGTGAGCACACAGAAATATGTGCAAATCTCAGATTTGAAAATATTTTTAGTCAAAAAAGCCTGTGTCATAAACACTGCCTCTGTACCTATATATACATGCACTCTGACTGGGGACAGCAGTATGCTTGCTAAATAAGACTATAGGTGAATAATAAAGTCCTGCTTAAATATACATTAATATCGGCAGTATTGGTGCAGAGCAAGGTGCTGCTGTCAAGGGCAGGCATTAGGGAACATCACCTTTATTTTATACGGGGGCCTCAGCACTGAGCCCCTCTGAACTATAGAAATTACAGGCTGAATAAACAACATCTTCTCTATATCACTCCTGTGTTTTGCCTACAGAAATCGCTTTTTCTTCAGGTACTGAACCACTTTATCCTATAAACCTGAACCAAGCTTCAGGATTTTTGAAGCAGTTGTAAAACATTAATAATATATCTTGGTTGTTTAAAGAATATTTCCAAATAACATGAAATATTTAGTCCATTTCCCCCCCTCCATCCACACCCTCAACACTACCACCACCATAAAAAGATAAGATTTATCATGAAATGTTTGAGGGGTAATCAGCCATTTTTGGCCAATATATTTTAATATTTATATACCTGACATAGCTGAATATAAATGATACATCATGATTTTCCATAGTGCATGGAATTTATACAATTAACTGAGTGATCCAATGGCTTTAGGGCACACAAGGTGCAAACAATGTTACAGGGGGCTGCTGATTATTGTTATAAATCTTATAAACCATAAAGATACTAAGGTGCATTTTGTTTACACCATTTATTTTCAAATATTATACAGAACAATATTATTTATCATTAAAAGAGTTACATTTTCCCAATGTATTTATTTCATGGGCTACATTTATATAACTATTTAAAAAATACAGCTGGCAAAATTCATGTCTGCAATAGGCAGTAAAATTTGATCATTTTCAAGTTATTTCTAAAGATTATGGGTTTTCATTCTAAATCTGAGAAAACATTTAAACGTTGCCTGTTTCTGAAATGTCTGATTTTAAAAAGCACTCAGACTAAGACCCCCGTTTCAGGCAGACACACTACACCCCATAACCACCCGTGTGCTTTGGTGGAGAGGCGCTCCCACTCCTGTAGCTCCCCACAGCAGCACAGAGGTGCATCCTGCTCCCCCCCAGCACGCTGCTTGGACACCGCTCCTCAGCCAGGCTCTACAGATCCAAACCAGTTTGAAAAGCTTAATCTACAATTTCAGTGAGAAAAACATTCACCAACACACAACCCTGGATGTTACAATATGAATATGTATTTTTTCCTGGAAAGAGCTGCATCCACTGCCCCTCTAATTCCTATCGCAGACATACGCAGGAGTACTGAGCATAAATACTTACAAATAAAATTTCCCCCAAATGTTCCCAAACGGTTATCATGTCCTAGCATTGTTTCAATTATTTTCATTGGGGTTTGCACGGGTTTTGAAGGGCCGCAGCCCCGGCGCGTGAAATGTGACCCGCAGCCGGTGTGGAGCGAGCCCTGTCCACCCCTCAGCAAAGGGACCCGAGCGCTGCAGCTGCTTATCAAATCAGGGTTATGTTTCTGAAATGAGTTCCTGCTGCTGAGCCTGAATTCAGGGACAGGCAGGGAAAAAAAAAGAGACAGATATAGCCCAAAACAAAACATCAGGAAACACAGCTCGGGTACTGCCTCTTTGTGCACATATAGAGATGGGTATATTTCTTTTATACCTATGGAAATGTGACATGCCAATTACACGTGTGTGTGTGTGTGTGTGTGTGTGTGTGTGTGTGTGTGTGCGTGGTACAGAAAATCCCTGCGAAACCCCCGTGTTCTAAAGCCACGCGTTCTTGCTGCAGTTTTGTTTCCTTTCCCAGAAGTAAACGAGTACTTTTCCTTTCTGCTGCTCTTTCTGCAGCACTGGCAGTCACGATTCCTTCTGATATTTCCCCTTTCAGGGGGCACACACGTTGCTTCCTGAACACAATCTCATTTTATCTGAAATTTACTTTTTTTTTCTTCAGCTAAACTGATGGGAGAAATTAAAAAAAAAGAAAAAAAATTGCTGTTTACTGTCCTTTTCCAAGATGAAAGTAACACCAGCCCAGCGAGTTACCCAGAATTTGCTTTTCTCCTCAGTACTTACTGGCCTGCTTAATGGTTTCTTGCTAATGTACACAAAATAAAGAAGTAGAGAACAGAAATGTGGAAATGTACAGAATTGTCTGTTGACTTCAGGCAAGGGAAGTGTTTTGTTGCAAATTCAAAGGTGCTAAAATCTCATCAATGAGTGGGAAATACTGCTAAATACAAGCTCTGCTAACTTTATTTTTAATGATGACTTTAAAAAACAGGGATCAGCGAGGTGAATGTAAAAACTGTTAATCTTAAATTTCTACAAACCCAAGTGTCAGAGCAAGCATGTATGGTGCATCAAGCATAACAAGATGAAAACGAGGAGGTGTGGGTGAGGAGGGGGTCCGAGACACTTGCTTTTCTTGAATCCCTCTGAATACATTTCACAATTCATCAGTTTTTGTCTTTCCTGCCACGAGTGAGGACAATCAGACCAGACACCCATTAGATTTTTCATGCAATTTTTTTTTTTCTTGTTCATGACATGTTGGCAGGGAGGATGGCAATTCTGAAATCTTACCAAATGAGAAAAATGTCAGAAACTGAACTGACAGCTAGTGGTTACTATGGTGATAGGTGATATTGAAAAAAAAAATAAAGTAAGACTCGGTTAATTCAAAAGGAATCAAGTTCAGTATTTTCAAGCCAGTTGATATAGATGAAAACTTAATCCCGATACTGGGATGTTATCTTGTGTTAGCTAAGAGCCAAAGAAACCATTTGCTTGATTAGATAATTAACTACATACAAACAAATGTAGAATAAAAAATATACTGAAGCCAAAAATTACACAATATTAATAACATGTTTATTAAAAAGAGAAATGGTCCTAATGGGGGGGGGAGAAAAAAAAAAGGGGGGTGGGGGAGGAAGTCAGATTAGGAAAAATATTCTGCCTGCATGAGTAACCCAGAATTTTCCTCTCCATAATCACAATTATCTACACAGGTCCAGTTTCCTACCATCAGTTTTGAGAGAGAAAGAGTAGTTTCATTCAGTGACAAAGACAAATCAGCTGGAAGGGAAAGAAAGCTGCTGACTGATGTCTTCAATCGAAAGAAGGCTGCGCATGCAACTTCTGCAGGAACCTGAATATCTCCATATTTGTGTTTATGTATTTTATAGGCTTTTTAAAAATTCCCAAGGGAGCTATTTATGGGGCCAAAATAACGCGAGATCTGGTGTTCTCATGGTATTTCCATCAAGGAATTGAAATACTAAAATACCATGAGAACATCAGATCTCATGTTATTTCGGCTGCATTAATGGTTCCCTTAGGTATTAACAAAGCCCGTGAAAAACAAACACAAATATTTGAGGCAGAAATATAAATGCTGGAATATCTACACCCCCCCACCCCCCCAGAAACCCAGTGCACCACACACAAAAATCTGCCTCCTTCTTTTGATCTCACATCTTAACAGAGAAATTGTGTAACTATATGCATTTAAAATAAATATTATATCAAAATTATGTGCCAGCCACCTCTGTCTTGCTAGTGGAAATGTAGTTTGTTTCCCATCAACCCTGGAGGAAAACTATCTTACTATAAAATGTGTGTGTGATTTTAGGGATATTGTCATTAAAAAAAAAAAAAACCAAAACACCAAACTTTGGAATGCAAAAATCTCCAAAATAATTTGAATTTTGAGCGTGCTCCCTAGGTGTAAATGTAAGGAGTGATGAATGGAAGCGCACTTAAACGAAACAAAAGGCAATGCTTCTGCTGGGGCAGTTCAATGGGCCCTGTGCTGAACCGAATCACAATGCAGCTGGAGAGACAGAGTGAGAGGCAAACGTTAAAGGAAATCGGGTCCTTCCAGAATTGCCAGTTCGAAGGGAGACGCAGGATTCTTATTTATGTAACAACCAGTTGGTGTTTAATGAGGAGGAGGAGGAGGAGGACGAGAGGAGTAGAATGAGAGGAGCAGAAGGAGAGGAGTAGGAGAGGAGGCGGCGGCGGCAGCAGAGCTAGGGCCGGGCACTAGCCCGCGCTGCGCAGCCGACACTGCCCCCTGCCGGCGTACGGCGGGCAGCGCCGCGCTGCGCCCCGAGCGGGCCTCAGGAGGCTGTCAAATTCAGGGGGAAAATGCCCAACCCCGCACTTGGCACCCAAAGAAAAGCTGGGCAAAATCTGTCTCTGAGGCACCACAGCTCTTCACCACTCACCGTGTGAGGCTCCCCAGCCCCTCTGCCCAGAAGCTTCCTCCTCAGTTCCCAATCGAACCCTCGCCAAGTGCTGCCAGATCTAGGGACAGGCCAACAGCCATCGGCAGTGGCAGGTGATGCATCCTCTCACAGGGCCTGAGGCAGAGCAGACGTCCCACACCCAAAGGAGTGACCCCCTCAGGGCACCTCCTGACCTCCCAGAACCTCCCAGGGCTTTCTGGGTCACTCCAAGGAGCTTCAAGTGCTGCAGGAGAGTTTTCCACAGGCCTGTGGAAACCTGCTCCTAAATCCCTCCAGTGCCATGTATCCCATTGTCATTGCTGGTGTCCCAGCCATATAGGGCAGCTTGAACCTGCCCCACTCCTGGCCACGGTGAGCCTCACACACTCACATCTCCCCCTGAGCACACACAGCCACAGCAAACAGGACAAAGAATAACACAAGGGGAAAACTATCTACCATTATTTTACAGATGTGGACGTAACCTCTCCCACACCAGCATCAGTGACTCACCCAGGCTGTGTGTCCCCTTCTTTGCCTGGCCGTAAGCTTGTGGCGTCCCCGTCCGTGGGACGAATTGCTGAGTGCCACTCCCAGACTAAGACCTAACCCAGCCCTGTTTTTCTGCATCAGGAACACCTCCGCCATCATCCATGGCCTCAGCTGACCTCAGCTTTCCCCCCCACTGCTTCCCCATCTCCTCCAGTCAGACATCTGCCAAGGCTGGGGTCAGGCAGAGCCACTACAGCCAATGCACAGGAGAGGGGTGCAGGCAAGACAGAGCTCATGAGGACCTCCCCACAGGCTGGAGGTGGGCTCCCTGAGCTGCTCTGTCCATGTCTGCAGTACCGATGGTCCCTTGTTACCAGCACAGCAGGTAAAAGCAGGTCAGGCAATGGCATAAGGCCTTGCTCTGCATGGCAGGGGGAGGTGGAAGGCAGCAAGTCGGAGATGGAACACAAACTGGCTTCCATAATCATCCCACACCATATTCTGTATGTTACCCCAGAGCCAGAACATGGCCCTGGTCCTACTCAGCACATCCCATATGCAACTATTTTGTTTCTTGTGCAGTGAACTTGTTTTCTCCCCCAAAACACACACAGACAGACAGAAAAATGATCACCTATAAATTAAAATTACTTCTGAAATAGTTTCAAGCTAGATCCACAATGCCGAACTTCTAGTGCTGATTATAAGGACTGCAGACAATGCCTGTTTGTTCCCACCGTGAACACAGAAACAGAACATTGGGGAATATTACTGTCCTGGCTGAGACCTGCAAAACCAGAATGGCAAAAGCCAGAGGCTTTAGGGTCAGGTAATACTGGGGATGCATTTTTGTCTCTTCATCCCAGACCGGATTTTACTGAGAGTCCTGCAGTTTCAATGCAAACAGGACTGTCTTTGTAGACAAAACATCTCCCCTAATATCAGTGGTGGGTCTGATTGCACCACTGCCTTGAATTGCTTTGGGGAGAACAGCAAAACAGTCTTTACAGACTTGCATGAAAAAACTCAGATATAAACAGCAGAATTGTACTAAAAGTAAATATTTTTTTTAAATCACCATTTAAAAATAAATGCAATTGGAAAAAAGCCTCTGGGTGACAAGGGAACAAGAAGGCAAATAAACCAAAACCAAAAGATATAACAAACCTCATTTTGAGATTAAAAAAAAAAAATACACCATATAAATAACTGCTTGGGATTGTTTAAAACTGTAATTATAAATTATGCTTTCCTTATACATGAAAAATGGAGACTGTTTAAAATTGAAGCTGATAGAAAAAATGAAGTATTGCACCCCTAGAATTTTACTTGAAAATCTCTCTTATGTATAACTTAGAATATGGTAAATTCAGTGAAATCCTGAATGCTAACAAAGAGGTTTGTCTCCCAACCACCACACCAGGAAATCTGTAAAATGGCCATGTGTAAATATACACTGAAATCGAACCTATTTTAATACATATTTCAATAAAAATCAAAGGTGCTTTTTTTGTTTGATTGTTTTCGTTTTTGTTTGTTTTTTGATAGTGTGCTCTACAATATCCTTGTTACTCAATGTGGCAGAGGAGATCACAGTAGCCAGCTAAGGTTAACTAACAATAAAAGACAATTAAAAATAATACATTTTAGTCTTGTCCTCATTTTAAAAATTCTGAAAACTTATTAAATTGTGATCAAGTTTCCACTAGTAAGTGGAACTATTATTTCTTTCTTAATATTTTTAATTGAAAGCCAGATGTTACCTTTTTGATAGAGCTTAGGATTCTGGAGACAGCAAAGTCAGTGCAGTCTGTTCTGTTTCTGTACACGTATACACACGTATGTACATCTGCACCCGTGTGTTATAATGCAAACCACTGGTGGCGTTCGTCACTGCTCAAGCAGCCACAAAGCCATCCTGCCCCAAAGAGCTGACACAGTGGCTTAACCCCAGAGAGAACGACAGGTCAGAGGAGAAGTAGGAGATAATACGGAAAGAATAAACCTGTGATTAGGAACGTGTAATCACATACACTAACCACACACATAAAATAATGGTTTTGAGTTGCTTTCACATACACTTGAAGCAAATAAAAATGCAAACCTCAACTGACCTATTACTGTCCTTCTGACTCCTCAGCCCTGGTACTGCACCATATGTGGAATTCACCTACCTTTATTTCACCACACACACCTTAAATACAAGGTTTGTCTGTAATTGATCTGGACCACACATATTCACTCATTCCAAATAAATCTGTAAGAACTAGCTCCAGTGCTTTTAAAGGAACGCTGCTTGTGGGGTCTGCTGCTATCTCAAAGAAACAAGAAACTATTTTCACATCTCATTGCCATAATGGATGAGCTGCAGAGCAGGGAAACACTCTGGAAACTGTTCAGTGTGTCACACGGACGCGGCAATTCTCTGATCCTTCCACATCAGCCTTTCAAAGCTGAGCTTTTTTGCTGCTCTACTTGTATGCATGAGGGACCCTGATGGTCACAGAAAGTCCTTTTTAATTTTTTTTTTTTAATGGAAAAAAAATATGTAAATAATCTCTAATGATCAGGGCAATGATCTTAGGGGTAAAGCTTCCCAGTGCTCTGCAATTCTGCAACAGCATTTCAAACACAGAAGCCCAGAGGTTCAGAGAAGCTCGGGATACCGAGAGCCCTGACACTCAGTATCCAGTGACTGGTGAAGACCTTCCACCAAGACCTGTCTGGTTCCTTCTCTGTTATCTACAGGTGCCATTAAACAGTCTCTCCAGAAATGTCACACTCTGGGGTCCAGTTCTTACATTGTTTATCTTATTTCAGTACTTCTGATTCCAATGAAATTAATCCTGACTTAGAGCGCAAGCAAGCAAACTAACAGTTCTAAGTGGTCAAACCTTTTACCAGCCCCCCGTGCCAAAGTCTCCCAGCTGTTGTCTATCAGTTTTGCTCTGCTCATTTTTTTCAGGCACATTCTATTTCCCATTTCAATTCAGTGGGATTTCTGCATGAGGAGGAAGGCTTGGCTGCAGTCACAGCAACCGATCTGGCCCACATTTTGGAAGAGGCCAAGATGCCAATGCCCTTCCCAGGGAGAGACATCAGCGCAGAATGGGTCTCGGTGCCAAGGGCACTGGGCGGGATTAGCACATGAGCAAGGTTGCATTTAGAACAATTTAAGAAATGCAAAGCCCAGTTCTTTATCTGTTCTCGTGCCATTTGGTTCCAATAGTCATGGCGAACTAACGTGAGTTATTAGTGCTGCCAAAGTTGGCAGTGCTCAGAAACCCACATCAGCTCAGCTCCGACAGGCTTCATCACACAGGGGTAAGTTAGTGCTGGCATCAAGGAAAAGCAGGGTATTATTTCTGCTGTCAGAAATGCTTTGAAAAGTTGTTTAAACAAAGTAAAGTAAAACACCTAACTATGAAAGTTATACAGAAACACGATCGGTGAACTTTACATTTAGGAAGAATTAAGCTTTTAAAGAGTTTTTTCCACTGGATGGAGGAAAAAAAAAAAAAAAGAAAAAAAAATCCTTTAATGGTAGTTATCCAGGTGGCCCCTGGATTTATTGTTGGATTTCTCTTTGACTTCTATGGGTTTCCCAAGGGGACTATTACGTCAATAATTTCTAAGGCAACATTTTATTCCAGGTAACTGAAATTCCTTAGAAGATGAGAGCTTCAGCTTGGAGATTCTCAGATCCCATTTGAAATCACTCATGCTGACTACAGAAGAATTTTTAAAATAAATTACTGTATAGCCGTCTGCTCATATATATATTTTATATATAGATATATTTATAAATATTCTTTATATAATTCAGAACTTAATTCCTTCTGAAGCTATTAAAACTATACTTTTAATTACATTCATAAAAGAGTTGCCTCGGATACAGTCAAAATCTACAACTAATTCAATGTGGGTTATATATTAACACACTCTGCAACTCCCAAAAATTAGTAATAGGGGCTGGCTTCAGTCTGCACATGGAACTCCCATCAGAGTCAGTCAACAGCCTTTATTTATAAAGTCTGAGGCTTTATGAAGAAGTCTATAATGACTATTTTTGGTCAAGCTTAAAAGAAAAAAGGAAAGACACAAAAGTCTCCTAGTTTCCAGTGTACAAAGCATATATGGCCAGTAGAAGTAGCATAGGGCTTCTATCTAGACTAAACAAATTTCAGCATAAAATGATAAATGAATTGAGGAACTTACACTCTCAGATCCTAAATTATATTAAGTCACTGATTTTATGAAGCCAGAAAAAGGTCAGTGCATGATACTTACAAACTAGAGTAAATAACTAAAATGTATGCAGCGGGATGATTTTATTCGTTAGTATCCTTAAAACCTTGGGAATCGACACAACTTGTAACAAATCAGGAAAGTCAAACTGAAAATGTAATTGTTCCTTTTAAGACCTGTTCTGTTTAATATCTGTTGCCACGTTTGTTCCACAGGTCGTGTATTAAAATACATTTACTGTATTTCTTGCCTTTGATTAACAGAAAGAGCCTAATGCTACGTGCCCAAATTCCCAGCGCGGCTGTCCCCGCGCCGGTGGCTATATGGGCTTTCTTGCATAAACTGAAAACCATCTGTCATAAATATATAATCACTTCTAAATCCACCACACCCATTCCTCCTGCTCCCCAAAAAGGATGCATGTCAAGTACAGTCGGCTCCTGAAATATTCCTTGCAAGTTGCTAAGTGGATATAAAAGAACACAGACCTAAAATAATCTTCAAATATCTGTAACACAAGCCCTGAAAAATGCTTTTGGATCTGGCAAGAGCAGGGAGAGAAGCGCGTCCCATCGCCCGAGCCAACGCTGACACTGGGCGAGCCATGCGGGAGGACAGCATTTGTCACCGGTTTATTTTGTAAATGTGAAAGATTATTACAAATCTTATTTAAATCAAGCCTTCTTTTGAGTATTTTCTTATAATTGAACAAGTGTTGAGCCACACTGGGCTGTCGCAGCTGTTACAATACATGAACCACACTTACAGTAACAGCTTTCGTTCCACATTTTTGTGGAGTAGTTTCCATAGCGCTGTGATCAGGGCTTGCATATTTTTATACCACTTGCACTTTGAAAATAAACTCTGATGTTTAGATTGCTTTCTCCAAGTGCATCTGGGACTTAAATTTCCTGAAAAACAAGCCGGCAACTATGATTTAAGCCTAAACAGTCAGGGTGTAACACCTTAGTTTACTTTTTATAAAGTTATTTTTAGCCTCCCTTTCCCCTAAAAGTGTAACTTAATAGTATATGGGATGACAGAGCTTGGAAATAGGCATTTATCTTAATTGTCATCCCCAAATTAAACATTAGGACAAACTTTTCCATTCACAACAATATACAATATAATCAGGTATTCTGCCTGTAATAATACGTTTCGTGTAATTGCCTCAATTAAATGTTTTGACCAGCTCAAAAGCAAAGCGCTCCACAGTTTGGCTGCAATGGCAGCTCCAGTGCCAGACACCTGTTTCCCAGTCGTACCAGGGGGGCTGCAGAGGTGCCTAGGGAAGGGACCCCTACTCGTTCCATGCTGCGTTCTGGGCAGGCTGCATCCTGCAGCAATGAAAGGCAGTGAGGTGAGCACCAGCCAGGAAGGGCACAGGCCCAGTGCAAAGATTATTCTTGATAAAAGAGTGATTTTTTTTAACTAGAAAAATAAACAATTTGATCAATTTCTGATTAAAAAGTACAATTAGTGCAAGCTTTTCTTCCAAAACCTATGCCAGAGTGGGACAGGGGTGGCTGTGCCTCACTGCCTTCCTCTCAAGCTGGATCTGACCTCCCTGTGTAGGTTTATCACGCACAACTCCCCCCAAAGCAGGCTGCCAAGCCCCCTTCCCAACAGACTCTCCCAACCCCCTTCCCAGCACATGCTGCTGAACCCCCTTTCCAACACACACTCCAAGCCCCCTTCCACACAGCATCACATTGCCCACCGAACACCTCTCGTGTTAGCAGATTGGAAATTAGCAAAATACAGCACTGCTTTTCACTTTAAATTTTAATAGGAAACAGAGACATCTTCTCTCTCTTTCTTCTGCTGTTCCTCCCTCTCCTCTAAGAACAGAGGCTGCTGGTGAAAGGAATGAAAATCTGGAAAGAATTTGGGGTGGACTGGCCAACCCCCTTTCATTTCCTTCAGATGTTTACAATCTAGCACCTTTCTGAAGACAAAGATGGGAAAAGAGCTATTTTTTCTTTTGACTGAAGGGTGAGACAGGGGGGTATTAAAAACTGATCAATGTAATTTTTTTCACAGAAGTATTTGCACATCTGTGAAATAATGTAATTTATGAAAAAAATCTTTTTATATGACATTCATGATTATAGCCTGATCTGGAGAATTATTCAAATATAAAATTAAATACTCAAAAACTAGCTGTGCTGTGGATGACTGAGCTTTTACCAGCTGTGCATCACACTTCTATAATTCTATTAAAAGTATATAAGTGAGGCTTTCCAGGATGTCTGAGTTCCTTGTAAAAGGAATGTTACTTTTCTAAATGGCTTTAGGATCAGTTGCTTTTTTGTTTTTTCTTGATTATCATCCCAGTCATTGGATATGTTTTATCTGACACTACCAAAAAAAAAAAAAAAAAAGAGAAAGGAAAAAAAAAAGGGAAAAGCAAAGAAGAGGAATGCATACCCATGGAGAGCGCTCTATAAATTATATTGCATTTTATTATCACAGGGCTTAGGGAAAAATTGGCTCTTAAGAAAGGTTAAAAACCTTTAAAGTGAATTCTTCTGTTTGGTTAGAAGTACTTTTGATTTAATATGATCCATCTGCAACCTGTACCTGGCCTCTCCCCCACCAAGGGCGGGCAGAGCTCCGGGGAATGGGGAGATGCTTAAGGAGCAGGGCCTGGGGCAGCTCTTGCTGCCCAAAGAGAAGAAGTTTGGGTCGCCTGTCACACTCTCTCTGGGCTAACCTCCCTCCTAGCCAGAAACCACGGCTGCTCCCGATTCCGACAGCACTTCCCAGCTTCGTAAGCAGTCAATGGGGTGGAAGAGGAGCGACCGCAGGCGCTGCCGGGCGTTATTTCCCTGCCCAGGGCTGCGTGGCAGGAGCAAGCACTGGGCTCAGCTTTGGGGCGAAAGCAGCCGGCTCGGCTCAGCCGCAGAGAGAAGGGCTCCTTCTGCCAGCCACAGCTTCCAAAGGAAAGTTCAGTCCTATTTCTAAGCTTAAATCTAACACTTGGGAAGGATCCTCGGCGGCAGTGTTATTATCTACAGGTTACAGATAGTATAATCTTGAAATCAAGCGTTCCTGCCCATGCCACAAGCCAATATTTTGACTAAAAGGGAAAATACAATCCTAACCCCCACCTAAATGCCGTGGTATAAACTAGCCATT
Source organism: Ramphastos sulfuratus (assembly GCA_013399055.1). NCBI lineage: Eukaryota > Metazoa > Chordata > Aves > Piciformes > Ramphastidae > Ramphastos > Ramphastos sulfuratus. Next base: position 164,460 of record WBNM01018116.1, on the reverse strand, counting down.
AATAGAAGAGCACCAACAAAAGGCCACGGTAGTAAAAGACAGGGGCTGCAGTTCCAGTTTAGCAAGGAGAGAGGCAAAATAAGGGATAAGATATTGTTTCTGCTGCCTAAGACAGACGGACTTTAATAACACTTAACAGAATGATGCACATTAACGATCTCAGAAAGCACTTCTTATGCCTCATCCATCATGCGGAGGAGAAAATGAAGCCTTCGACAGCATTAGGAATTATTCTAGATCTTGTCAGTAATTCGCAGCTTCTCGGTAGTATCGTAACACAAATTTGTGTGTATGAGACACTGACCATTAATCTAAGGGCTTTTTTTCCCTCGCCGCAGCGTGCTGAGAATGTATCAATTGTTTCATGGAGAAATTTCACAGATGAAACCTTACTAAATAAAACAGGGGAGAGGAAAAAGATATAGACAGAAACATAAACAACTGGAACTCAGAGACAAATTATTATCTTTACAACAAAAACCACAATAAAATCTCCATATGTGTGTTTTCTGAATGGGCTACACCAAGCCTGTTTCCCTGAAAACAGTCAGACTGCACCATCATTAGAAAGTTATCTTCACAGCTACAAACACCGTTATATTTAATTTTCTGGGAGGCTTTTTAATTCCTTTTTTTTTTCTTCTTTTTTCTTTTTTTTTTTCTTTTTTCTTTTTTCCTGGAGTATAGGAAAAAAATCCTGAATTCTCCTCCCCAGAGAGTGGTATATTTTTACAAACAGTAGCAAAACAAATTTCAATACAAAATGCCACGCGACTAAATAAACAATAGCTTTTGGCAACTTCTTCCTTAAGTCGCAATCTGCTGTTAATCGCGTGATAGCTCTTTCCACTGGAATCTGTACTACAAAGGAAAAGGTCCATAAATATTTGTACAGCAAACTCCTCAGAAGGAAAAGAAGAGGAAAAAAAAAAAATCCTCTCAGAGTGCACTCCAAATTCATTTCTATAGATGCAATGTAAAGATGAAAGCTAATGAGTTATATGAAGTTTATGATAAATTAGAAGCGTTCGGCTCCCCGGCCCATCGCCAGCAGACGCGTGTTTACACCGATATGATCGACTGCTCCACAACAAAACACTTGTCAGACAGAATGAGGCGAATTCGCCTCTGGATGTGGAAGAGCTGAATTGTCTCAGGGACACAAAAAAAAAAAAAAGAGAGAGAGAGAGAGAAGAAGGAAAAAAGATAGAATTTGATCAAATACTAATCAGGCAGCAATAATCAGCCTTGCAGTATCCTACAGCATACACTATTTTATCTCCATTGAAATAATGACATCTATCCAAAAAGTCCTCAAAGAAACTTGGGTTTGGGTAATATATTGTGATTGCAGCAGATGTGCAGGATTAAAATCAGTCTTGATCTTCAAACAGAATAAGAATGTATAGTTCTGTTTACTGCACAGATATTTGTATATAAAAGACATGACAAATACTGTAGGTTATTTAGAAACCCATATTTCTTTATTTTCATTTTTTAACCAACCCAGTACCGGGGAAGGGATTTGACAGTCCCAGGTAATCGAGGGAAATTGCAGATTAAACTCATTAGAAATTATAAACACTCTTATAGTCTGTGAAACCCCCTGACAAAACCTGAAAATTAGAAATCCAATAGCCAGCATCAATAGGGTCTTTAACGGCTGGACAGATGTTTGAACTGCACCATGCTCACGTCAGGAGTGAGACGGGAGGGATGAAAATCAAGGTTTGCATTAAATAACAAGGCATTGATGTCAGATCAGATCGTTCGTATGAGCTGCTTTAATCCGTCTTTTGCCACTAATTTACCCTCTCCTATCACAGCAGAATTTTGTTGTTCATTCATTTTGCATAGCATTAAAAAAAGAGCAAAGTAAGAAGAGATGCAGATGAGGCAGAGTGCTCTCCAGCAGCCCCCTCAGAGCAGGACTGCTGTCCAGCGGGGAGCTGCAAAACCCAGGGCTGCCCTTTCACAGCAAAGATGTAAATAACGCCTTCAAATAAAACCCTGTCTGCAAGCTCTAATTTTTGCCTTGTTTAATTACATCACAGAGGGAAATACTGTGAGAACGGTCACCTCACCAACAGTAACTAAATAAATCCCTAGGAACGGGCACTGGGATAGTGAAAGAAAAATTGTTTGTGTTCCTAATGTTGGGTCTGACCTGGAAAGGATAACAAAAGAATCTGGCATGAATATGTATTTTTATGGGGAGTGCTGCTGGTAAACATACAGAATAAAAGAGAGGGGATTATTCTAAAATAGTTTCTCCTTAACTCTTAATATGTTTAATATGATGATATGAAAAACCATATATAAAGCAGAACCAGCTTCAGCCCCTACAAAATTCTTTACAGAGCAGTAAAAAGGCAGCCAGATCTCAGCAAAAGAAAACAAACAAACAGCAGAAATCCTGTAAAGCTCCAGCATCTCCCCGCGAGCCTGCCTGCTCTCCAGTGCCGAGATAAAGACCCAATCTGCTCATCAAACACCTCCGGGCTCGGCCATCTAATAGGAACAAATTGGCAATGACTGCCCAAGCAAGTAACACAGGCCCACTGATTTGTAGATTGATACTGATGCCTAATGATCCCCTTGGGCAGATCAATAGCAACAATCCTCATCCCTGCCTTTCTTCTTTATTGGCACAGAGGCATGGGGAAGCCGTCCATCCCCACTCACACCGGGCTTCAGGTGTGCAGCAAGCATCCGGCACAGGTGCTCATGAATGATGGCAGAGCCTAGTACACCCGTGACACCCAAAATAGTAGCTGAGGTGACCCCACCATGTCATTTTGTCCTAAGTGGCACAACACTGCTCATGCTTTCCCTTCAGATTAATATTACAGGGGCCCTGGCTGCAGTGTTCTTTAGCTTAGGGCCCACACTGGGTGCAGGTGCTGCGCCTGCTGCACCCATTTCTGGGCACAGAGGACCAGTATGCACCCCAGGACAGGCCCACAGCCATGCCTCAGGTCAGGGAAATCTCGAGAACATCCATCATGAAATTAAAACCAACATTTACAGGTTGGGATTTCTATGCACTAAAGGCAAGGGCGGCTTTTGGGTGGCAGAGGAAGGAGGTGGGGGATGACACCCCTGGACATTGCTTTAGAACATGGGACACGCAGGCAGGTGGGCTTTAACAGGGTCACACATGTTCCTTCTGGTGATGCCCTCGCCTTTCCCCTGCTCTGCTCTCAGTTGCCTTGCTGTCTCTTGGAGCACTACGATATGATCAATCAGGCAGTCACAGCACAGGGGTTTTATTCAGTTAACTACAAGTCATCCACTTCCTCCAGCCCCACCCCTCGTCAGAATTAGGAATTTTCTATTTATTTATTAACCTAGAGAACACAACTATCCCATTAGTGTAGCCTATTAAAGTCTCTGGTAATACCAAAGAAAAACTAATAGAGTTGCTTTGCATCTTTTTTTTTTTTTTTTTCTCCCCAGTGAATGACTATCAGTGAGGCTCTGTACTGGCAAGTGGTCATTTCCGCACCGGGGTGCTGGCAGGTGGCACCAGAAGTGCCAAACTTCTCTGGCAATGTTCCCTCTCCCTGGAATAACTACGTATAAACCCAAGACGGTATCAGGTGAACTCAGATTATCAGGTAGGCAAACACAGAAGGAAAAAAAAAAAACAAACTATCAGAAAGTTTGTGTCTCCTGATGATGAAATATTAATCTTGGCATTAATTTGTGTTTAATGTCAACAGTGACATCCAGCCCCGTCGCACCCACGCCGAGGGGCTGCCTTAAGCGGGAGCAGGGAGCAGGGAACGCAGGGACGAATTTTAAATCCTATTCAACCTCGCAACCCACCACCCGAGCTGGGCTTTGTTCAGCAATCGCCGTGGCACTTTTATTCTTTATGGCTCTTTTATTAAAGCGTGGCTGAAGCAAAAGGCAAAAGGATAAAATTAAATTTCACTGCCTGTAAATTCCTCAAAACATCCCTTCAATAAAAGATTTCCCCCTCATAACAAAAACATTTTTCCCATCTTTTCGCCTACCTCCTCGCACACTCACAATAAAAACTGCCTTCAAAACCTTTCTAACTCGACCCCTGGATTTCATCAATTACTCATTTGCCTTTTTTTACAAAATTATTATTCAACACAAAAAAGTTCTTCCGGCGTTGGAGGTGGGGGGAGTGGGGTGGTTGTGTGTGTTCCACCACTGACTACATTCCCATTTACATTTCGCACTAACGAGGAGCATAATCACCGCGATCACCATCGCCACCACAGCAATGAACAGATGCATCCCGTTAGCCTCTGACATCAATCAGTCAGGAGGGGGGGAAACAACCAGGACCCCTGCATAGCCCCCGCGCAGCCCCGCATGGGGCTGCGCGGGGGCTGTGCTGGGAGGGGACGGCGGCGGCACGTGCGAGGAGGGTGCATCCCCCACCGTTCATTTGCATATTCACATCAGCAGCGCACAGTGAAGGTGTCTTCTCCTCCACCCACCCACCGACTCACCCACCCATCACCTCCCTGCTCCGCCCGGAACCGTGAGATTCTGACCCAAAAAAAGGAAGGAGGATGAGGAGAGAGAAAGGGTGGGCGCAGCTTGTCTTACCTCCACGGCCAGCTTGTACGCACCGAGGGGGTTCCCTGTGGTTTCGCCAGAAATTTTTTTGTTGAGGACCATCCTTCAGGGTTTTTAGTTCTGTCTTTCTCTCCCTTCCTCCTCCTCCTCCTCCTCTTGCCGTGTTGTGGCTGGGTTTATAAAAAAAAAAAAGAAAAAAAGACAACTCCATGTTAGGCTCGCAGTCAGGGCATGGCGAAGTCTGGGGCTACGGGGGGAGGGAGGAGAGGAGGGGAGGGTCACAGCTTAATGCCTTACCAAAGGCAACCAAAAGCCTGTAGATATTTTTTTGAACATACATGGAATATGTATTTTTCCATGTACACAGACCCTGTGCATGGGGCGGCATGTAAAGCGCTAATTAGATTCTCACCAAAAACTGTCCAGGTTCAGCAGATGACACAAATAAACGCAATGGTGTTCCCAGGTGATGTGTGAACTCCAGCCCCAGCCTGCCCCACTGCTCCTGGTGTGCCTGAAGAGGGTTCATGGAACATTCAGCGGCTCCTGGAACTGTGGAGTGTCCAGGTTCAGCTATACCCACTCTTGGGCTATTTCATCACAACCAGAATGCTGTTTGAGGTGAGTTTGTACACAAATTAATTTTAACATTTCATTGCTGTAGTGACAGCAGCAGTAAGGTGAAAAAAAGAATCAGAGTTGTGCATCCCCTTACAGATGTCCCAGAAGTGCTGTCCTGGCATTTCGGGGTCCAGGAATACAGGCCTATTGTTCTATACAGACTTGGCTACTGCAAACCAGTGCAGCTCAGCCAGGTTCCCCCAGCCTTCAGAGGCTTCTTGGAGGGGGAAAGCCCCTGGCACCAAGCATACCCTCGCTGTCTGCGTCGCCTCCACTTTTTAACGCCCGCACGCTCAGTGTTTGCTGAGGATGCGTGGTGCACACATGTGGCACTTCTCTACAAATGTGTCATTACCGGGAATGATTAAGGGCTTCATCGCTTCCCGGCGCAAGGTCTCGGATCAGATTGCTGACTGATTGCTGAGCCCCACTGTACACCTCACGATGTGATTTTAGTCAGGGGATGGGGGGGCAGGGGAAACATACTTTATTAAATATCTTTTTACACACAGAATATTTAGAAAGGGTCAAATATATTTTTGCAATTGGCAAAAGCAAATTTGCTCCTAAGCCAAACTGTCGCCCATCGTGTTTCATCTCAGAGTACATTTTTATGGAGAAGTTATAAACCCCTGAAATATGCATTGTCTGTCAGTGATGCCGGGATGCTCCATCACACGTGAAAGCAGCACGGACCGCGCGGCGCCGGTGCCGGGGCAATGCGAGCAAGCGCGGAAGCAGTGTGTGTGGAGGGTTTGTACAGTAAATCCGTGTGCATTTGGCAGTGGAGGGGCTGCAGCAGTGGTGAGGCAGACAATGGGAGCTGGAGGCAAGGAAGGAGGTAGAGGGGGGTCTGCCCGTGCCCCCCCAGCCAGGTTGAGCGAGGGAAAGCAGGTCAATCCTTATCAACTGGTTAAGCAAACGCCAAAACAAAGAGTGGGTCTGTATTTTGATGAGCTCTTGGCAGACATGCTTCCCTATAAAAATTATTTCTCTGCCTTTGTTTCTCCTTCAAAGACAGAGGGAAGAGTGGGCTTTTCTATCATGCCTGCTTCCCAAAGGAAGGAAGGTGATTCTTAAGACTCTGACCACCGAGCACCAGTTTCTTGTCCTCCCTGAAAACAGATTTTTTTTTTTAAAAAGGATCTTTGACAAGACTCAAAGGGTCCCTGAAATAAAGAAGAAAGGAAAAACATCCAAAACATTAGACACAGAAACATTATATTTCAATATTATCATATGAATTAAATGTAATCCTTGAAGCGACTAGTCCCAGGGGTCACATATTAGGCCATTTTTTTCTTCTTTTTTTTTTTTTTTTATTTAATAGAGGTCATCCAGGCTGAAAAGCAGAACCCAAATGAAAAGCATCTTCAATGTGGTTATAACATGAGCTGCACGAGGTCAGGCAGTGTCTTGTATGGCCTCATAAAAAATACATAACCAGACGGCCTAATAGTATTTCTTTGCATTCATTTTTGGATGGGAACTGGCGGCTGGGGGAGGGGGCTGATGGAGCCAGGGACATATAAAACCCCACATGTGCATTTCCATAATGTGCAGCTTTTCATACATTTCAGTCAGGAAAAAAATGAACGTTCATTTTCAAAGATACTTCAGGTAGCTTGCTTCAAAGGAGTGACCCTAAACACAATCTCTGTGGCCCCTAAAAGCAGAGGGAGGGGTTTGGTGTTGCCCATCTCACACACACACATGCATTTTATTTTGGACAGTCATGCTTAATTGGAAGCACAACCATGTTGGGCTTGCTTCCATTAAACATTTCTGATGCACTTTATTATTTGTCCACACGCAGACACGGCCTGATTAATTTGAATTATTCCTCTTCTGAAGAGAAATAGGGATGAGCCCCCAGAAACGTGGTTCCTGCTTTCATTTGCTCTGGTAGGGGAGGGGTTTACCCACCACGCGGGATTTATGCAGGTTGCAAAGATGCATTGGGTGGGAGCGAGGGCAAGGAGAAGGCAAAGCATAAAAGAGGGACGGGAGGGGTGTAAATAAAAATAAACAGCACTAAAAATGCGGGGCGATATGGGAATCTCTAAATATCGCCTCCCTTCCCCCTCTCCCAAATATCGCCTGGAGACGGGTGACCCTGCTGGGGAGCGGAGCCGCAGAGGTGACCCGATGCTAACCAGCCTGTTAGAACTAATAAGGTGTGCTCCTAAGCCAGGGGCTGACACTGGGGCATTGTGGAAATAACTCTCCTTGTTATTGCCCATCCTCAGCTTGAAATTTACTGCTCCTTTGCATTATTAAAGAGACAGCTCGCGTGCACGATGGGGGAGAGGCGCTGGGCAGCAGAAATAACTGCGCACGCTTCTTAATGTTATGTTTGTGCTCTCTCTAGTCTTTACATTCAGATTCGGAGCATTAAAGCCTGCTGGGTTAATAGGTTGTTATTTATTATTTGAACTGTTTTCAAAAATAAAACTGGTTTTGAAAAAAAAATTATGTTATGGCCAATAGTCAAATGTGTGAAATGTCTCAGAGAAGGTCAGGCTGTGGCCATGGAGGTCTTGTGGGACAGAACCCTTCCCCAAACGTTCTCCACTGGAGCTGCTTCACGTTTACATCAGATGGTGAGCAGAGCTTTTAAAAAACCCAATGTGGTCGATAGCAGGGATTATGAGATAAAAACAAAAAAAAGGACTCACTCCAGCGTGGGTCCATCCTTCCCAGGGTGCCTTGAAAGGGTGTCAAAATGCAGAGCTGTTTGGCACCTCTGGGTCTCAGCAGCTTTTCAAGCAGTCTTTGAGAAAGGCAAAACTCAAAGATTGATGTGGGTGGAGAAATCTAGTGTTTGTCTCCACCTTTCCCACTCAGTCTTCCAGAGACCCACTGTCTTTCCACACCAACACCAGAATAACTGGTGCAGCTCCCCAGGAGCTGTGTCCTGCAAGGGGCAGGCTGGGAGGGTGGCAGAGCAGACACAGGATGAACATTTGGATGTGACAGATCAAATTTTATAGAAAATGAGCTGAGCTTCTATTTCACATGATCTTGCCACCTCTGAATCAGTTTTACGGGCAGGCATTTTAAACCTGATCTTCGCAGGGGCTGGAGAGCCCATATTAGAGACACTCAGGTTGTGGGGCTGAGTCCCACTGCCACTGCTACCAGGGAAGCACTTGTAATAATTAGGACTCAAGTATTGTTAATTTTCTGCAGCAGATCAGCTGACTGCGTGTTGGATATGTCCCTGGGAACTGTGATCAATGATAAATAAAATCTTCAAGGTAAATACAGAACACAGCAGTGCATAGAGGACTGGAAGAGCCAAGGGCTGCTCCTGATGGGATCAAGCCAAGGGCCTTGGCTTGGCAGTTTTCTTAGTAGTTTATTATCAGGGATTCCATGAAATCAGCTGCTGGCAGGATTTGAGAGAATACTTCGGAGAAGAAAGAGTCCCAGCAATACTTCAGCAACCGGGTTTTCCTGCATGTTTGGAAAGAACCCATTCTTCTGAAAGGTTAATGCGGTCAGCTGCTGGAAAGACCTGGGATGACAGTAGGAATCAATGCGTCGTAATGTGATGAAATACATGTAACTGCCATCACATACTGAAAGAGTGGAGATAGATAGATATATATATATATATATATATCTCATATCAGTCCTGCACATTCGGGGGCCAAAGAGCAGCCCTGAAAGTGGGTATCATTTGAAAGGAGACTAAAACACCTGGAGAAAGCAAAGGGTCTCTGTATGTGTGGTGGAGACAGGTCAGAGGATTGCGGGGATGCAGCATTATCTTCAGCTCATGTTCTGAGCAAGTTCAACAGGACATGCCATGGATCAGCCTGTGTATTCCATAGCTGCTCTACTGGCAGCAGGACCTCAGGGTGAGGTATCTGCCTATCAGCCTTAGGATGATCCTGCTGGCAGTGTGGGAGCTACTGCATCAACCCCTGACAAGAAACCACCCAAACCACCCTGTTGGCTCAATCCCTCAGAAAAAGCTCTTGGCTCTGTCAGTCTGCTATGGACTGATAAATACAAAAGAAAGTTTATCTTGAGGAACAGCTCTGTCACCACCTCCTCAGGCTGGGTCACCTGCCATAGGTTGAAACGTTGGGGGACCCATGGGCAGAGATCAGCTGGATTCACTGATGTGACCCAAAGCTTTGAAAGGGGCGTGTCAAGTGCTGCTTCTTACAGGAGGGATGGAAAGCAATCAGGTTACTGAAGATGCTTCATGTGTGCATGGGATGATCATTTTGAAACCTTAGTCCAAACAGTGTCTGAACACATGCAACTTCTGGTTTAAACCACTCAACAGTGAATGTTGACCATCAGTGTGCAGAGCAGGTTTGAATATCAGACGGGGCTGTACATGTATGGTGACACATCAGAGCTCCAGAACAAAGGGACAACTGCCAGTTAAGACACAGAGTGAAATCCAGAGTTTTGATGACGCCAAACATAAACAAGGAATTAAAATCAGTATCTGGACAAAGAGGTGAAGCAGAAGCCTTGTGACCCCTCCCAGTTATCCCTCCCAGTTACTTCTTTTGCTCCATTCTGATTTTGGGAACTATCAAAAGCAGACACACTGGTCCCATTGTCCTCTAACTGTACTTATAACTCCCCTGTGCCTAGAGGTCACAAAAGTCACTTTTACAAGAATACTTTGCTGCATGGCTGGACTTGCCTGTGATGTATTTGACTAGTTTTGCTCATACATATTTTAATCATATTCCTCCTGTAAGCAGTAACAACAGCAACAAATGCGATGCTTCACATTTGGGTTAGAATATTTGAACATTTAGGGTAAAATCAAAGGTGTGGAGATGCAGAGAAGTGTTAAGCAGCTCTTGTGCTCAGCCTTCAGGTGGTAAAGCTTAAGGAGCAAGAGTATTAGAACCGTGACAACACTCTACTGGATTTAAAAATACAATTTTCAGAACTGATTGCCAAACTCTGATCTCAATAGCACGTCGATTTTTTTTTCCAGCTCTACCAGCTGATCCCATAAAAAGTATTATTTCTCCTTATAAACCCAGGCAAAGTTAGGCATCCAGAGAAGAGCGGCTTGATTTAAGGGTTTCTAATCCCCCACAGCTCTCACAGTAACACTCAACGTCCTCTTGAACTGACATAAAAAACACAATTACAAAAACAACAGCCAAAATGATTCCTTACGTAAGTGGATTGTATCAGTTCCACATCTCCCACGCAAAGCACAGTGGTGTTCGCCCTGCCACTGCGCCTCTTCCTGAGACTCCTTACAGGATTCTCTTGCCATTTGGGCTTTTCTAGATATCACATTTTATTAATCTAAAATCTGCTTCTCTGGCCTTTCTGATACCTAACACACCTCAGGGTTGTTGACTGTGAGGCTGCACTGTCCATATAGTTTTTGTATTAGACAGATGGGAGGTGGAGATGGTGCAGAAGATGCTGGCTGTCACCTGCGACTGACTTCTGCACAGGTTCTCTCAGTCCAGAACCCTGTATGTGCCTGTCACAAGGACTGAACATGCTTGTAGCTCTCTGCATCTCTACGGAGTCTCAGCTGTAGCTCTCCTGCACTGCCCTCTTCCTGTTCTCCAGACATAACAACTGACAAACAGCTAAAACTTAAGAAACCCCAAATCCTGTACCTAACATATCTGTAACAAATATAAGGGTGCAATTTAAGGCATTCTTTTGGGTACCAGAATATTAGATTGCTTTCTAGAGGCCAGGACTTGCCTGCTGCATTTCCTAAGCAGTATCATTCTCAGTTAGTAAAAACCACCTCACAAAGCTTTCAGGATCCAGACCCTGACATATATGAAGTGTCCTATTGAAAGTTACAAGGGGGGTTGGAATGTTGTTAGTTCTCTGTTTTCAGTGTAGAACTGTTGCAGGAGACCAGTGTCCCCACAGTGAAGATGTTGGGCTTGGTTCAACCTCTGGGCACACCAGCAGCTGCCTCCAGAGCTGCAGAAGGTTACTTAACACTTGAGCAGAATGAGGATGGTAATTCACCTCTCCCATGAGTCATCTGTTGTAGCTATTTAAACTAAAACTCTGCAAGATAGGGAGTGAAATTTTAGCCCCTCTCAAGCCAGTGAGTTTTGGCACAGACTTCAATAAGTGAAAATTGTAGGTTAAACAAGTTCAGGTGAAACCCTGATCTTGCCTTGTGGTCTCTCTGTGCTTTTAGAGTGCTAATAATAAGAATGTGGTGGCATATCCAAGACTACACTGCAGCCACAGAAATGTAAAGGCTTCATTTTCAATCATCTGAGCACTGCCAAAAACATCTATGCAGAAAAATATACACCACCAGCAGGCCAGGTTTGGTAACACTATCTCCTCTTCCTCGCGTGCAACCAGAGGTACGCCATCGTGGTAGAACACAGGAGGAAAGTAGAGAGCACAGTCAGGATTTCGTCCCCACCAAGGGTTGAATTAGAAGTGAGAGGTGTGGAAAAGAGAAGTTCAAATGCGACTGTCCCAGAGGAAAATTGCAGCACATAACTCTGAAAGGGGAAAAGTGGGAAGCCTCAGGGTATTTAAGCATCTGCACAACCTAGTTAGAGAGAATCATCTTGCCCACAAGGGTCTCCTACACAGGCAACCAGCAGTTCTGTGGAGAAGATTCCACCTTTCAGCCAAAGGACACATGAGGAAGCCTACAGATCATTAAAGAGCCCGGTCACTGATGGTTACGACTGAGAGTGACACAGTCACAAGTCTCAGTGATGAGATTTGCTCCTTTTTAGGCCCTTCCAGGGAAGATTATTTCACTCTAAAAGACTGTCATGAGGGAAAAATGAACTATATGAATTTTTTTTTGCTAGGGCTTATCCTATAACCTTGAGCTGCCATAAGCATAAAAATCTGGTTTCTGAACACTAAAAAAAATAAAATCTCAAGCTCCGTAAATGGTCAGCTGGATGCAGACTGATGGCATCAATTTTGTTGCCACTGCTTGAAAACTTCATAAAGTCAATGTTGCATTTTGGTAATTAAGAGATGGAGCAAGCATGCTTATCTTTCAAAATCACTCTAAGATCTAAAATATTCTCCATCAATCAGATACTGGTGTTATTCTTATGCTTTCCTAAAAGATTTAGGTGTGGTTCTGCAGTGGAAGTGCTGCAGAGTGATCCTAGGTGGATTTCCTTAGCAAGTTGGGGGCTCCGCTAGTGGAAACGAAGGCATGAACTTCAAATATAAACAACTGTAACTCCTCAAATGACCTTAATTTATAATAAGGACATCTTTATTTTATTTAGTTTAGTGGGCCAAGAGACCACTGCCCAGCAGTGGAATTTCTCTGAGTCACCTTGGATAACCACATGGAACTGACTCATTCATAAATTTTACTGCTCAGTGTAATTCTATAGACTACAGTTAAGGAGTCAGTGGTTTCGTTTACTGCATTTTGGAGAAGTTAAAGTAACCCAGAAAAGCAAATTATCCGAGGAGTGATCCATCAGTAGGACTACACCAGAATAGGAGGTGTAACCTTTCTGCATAAACAAGTGCTGAACAGCTTATGTCTCCCTGCAGCTGAATGGCACTTGTGTTCAGAAGTCACTTAGGTGCTTCTGAAATCACATGTGTCCATTTGATTCTTGAAACTTCTGATGCCGTTGAGAGAGAGAAAAAAAAATTGTAGACATACCTGGGTGACTACTGCTGTGTCCTGACTGCGTTTTGAACAACCCAACACACAGGTCCCTGATGGCTCTTTCTCTACCACTGAGCCTTGTGCTGTCACCCAGAAGCATCAGGCAAAGCACCTGTAAACTGCTCCATAGGAAGTGGCTTAGAGACCCAGAATAAGAAACAACTTTGGCTTGGAAGAGTGTTCTGTGGTGTTATGTCCCAAACTAAATAAAACCACAATAAAAGTCAACCAATAAACCCCTCACTTCCAACTAAGATGCCAATGGGGAGGGTAATCGTGTCTAAAGGAGAGCAATGGAACTAGTGAAAGGTCTACAGCACAAGTCTTGTGAGGACCAGCTGTGGGCACTGAGGTTCTTTAGCTTGGAGAAAAGGAGGCTGAGGAAACAAGCAAAGGACAAAAGGAAATGGTTTCAGGTTGTGTCAGGAGAGGTGTAGGCTGGATATGCAGAACTATTTCTCACCCAAAAGGGTTGTCAATCTCTGGACCAGACTGCCCAGTGGGGGAGTCCCCATCCCTTAAGGGGCTTTCAAAGTCATATAGATTTGGTGATGAGGGACATGGTTTAGTGCTGGGTTAATGACTAGACTTTATCTTAAAGGTCTGTTCCAACCTAAATGATTCTATAAATGCCACCACCTGCTCCTATGTTTGTATTTGTGTCAGTCAATGACCAGCAAGAACTGCAGTGGTCAGTGTGTGGAGTACAAAACCATGAGGTTCAGCCTACTTTCTGCCTACAGCTTGCTCCTCCAGCTCCCTTCATCCATTCAGGGATTTGATATATACATATAGAGCATAAACATCAAACCTCTAAAGGGGAACCAAGAAAGGATTTTAAGAACAGATAGTCAGTTAAGCATTATCTGCAGCTCTTGTGCTCACATCTCTAAACAACAAAACTCTTCCCATTACACAGCAGCTTATTTGTGTAGGTGCCAGTTGACAAGTCTCATGGACCACCAAACAGATGTTCTTACAAGCTAGATGATTAGTCCTGGAACTGTAAATACAGAAGGGTGTTGGCACCGTGTCTTTAAAGGAAAATACAAAATACACAGAGAGCACATACATCCTCTTGCATAGTTTACATTTCAGCTGGAAAGCCTTGGCATCTGCTGCAGCTGGGTTTTATACACAGACATGGAAATGTATACAAAGAAAAATGGTCTCAAAAAGCTAGATACACTAAAAAAACCTCCAAAATGTCAAAAAAAGCTTGCTGTACGACTGCACTAAGCAATAATCTTGCAGACCATTTAAAACTCAACTACCCTTTCTAGATGAGGGAGGTAATGGCATTGCTTCTGCAGCATCACTTCCATCACAGCTAAATCTCAGTGAGCTGCTTCTACCTTATGAATGGCCAAAAGTAACAAAAGAAAGTTGGTCTCATAAAAAAAGAATTTAAAAATTATTGTGTAAATAATAAATACAGGTGGTTCTGAATTAATAAATTCAGGTGGTAGGTGGTTCTTTAAAGCAGATACAAGGTTGTGCTTGCTCTCCAAATCTTTGATACTCTTCAATGCCCAGGGAGATGAGAAGCACACTGGATAAGAAGTCCCTCTCAATGGCAAATGGTTTATGTTCATTAAATAGAAATAGAATTAGCACAGCTCAGCTGTATGCTGCTGAGCTGCTGCTCCTGTAAAACTGACCACTGAAGAGAGCTCCAACAGGGCTCCCAGTGACTTCTGCCCTGACTGTGGACTGCAGGGTCTAAAAATGGTACCATGACTTCCATTTGGAAGTGGTGATCTTGGAGGATGAGCAACTCAACTGGCTCCAGCTAATTATAACCTTAAGCTTAAGAGATGTTTATCTTCCAGAAGAACTAAAAACCTCAGTTGGTTTCAGCAAAACTAAGAATTCTGGCGGGTGAGGTGAGCTCATCTTTCCCTCACTCGATCACAAACCCTCTTTGTGATGCTGACTCCACCACCACCACTGTGCAGTGCCGTGGAAAGGAGTAATCCCAAATGTTACCCATTGCTCTACTTGATATCACCAGCTAGAGCACCTCTGGAATCAAAACCAGCCAGACTCCCAAATAAAACTTTGAATTAAAACATTTTAATTATTTGAATTATAGTTATTCTCCTCACCACTCCTGCACCTCTCTCTACTTCTGCACTTACTATTACAGATTTGAAATTTCCTATCTATATGCGATGATTAATCTGAACTGGTTTGTTAGAGACAACATTTACATTTAAAAATTCTATATACCTGTTTCTCAAGATTCACAAGATTCCCCTCTTCTTCACCCAGACTGACCAAGACACTTCTCATATGAATGCTTCAAGGGCCAGGGAACAGGAACATTGCAGCTCTCACTGCACTGAATCTGCACAGAGTCCCGAGGTGGTGACTCATTCATTTGTATGCTGGCATCTGGCACCTCAACCACAAAAACTCAGTGACCATGAGTGTTAGTGTGAAAGGAACCACAGGGCAACCTGTGTTAGAGGTTTTCTCCATTCATAGGTAAATTGTTAGTGTATGCAACCTGAAATGGTAAACCAAACAGGAGTTTAGTTATCTTGGACAAACATCTTCTCTAATTAATTTGTTGTGGAAAGCAGGAAGGATTACTGAGCCGTGGCTTTATAGGTTAAAGAAAGCTTGCCATGACCTCTCCAAAAGTAATTGAACATCCAAGTTTTTAAATCAGCATTTATTTTTCCCATTTTGACAAGCTACAGAAAAGAAACAAACTCTTGGGGGTCTACTTTTTTCTAATGGTCATCCATGCTGAGACCTACTGGCTGCTGCCTCTTCTTTCTATTCTATTAAACACGCCCCATGATTCAGCAGAAGGCTGTTCCAGCAGCCAGAGAGATTCACTCATTAACAGTGTCCTTTGCTAGTTTCATACCCTCCTCTTCTAATCTAAACTCGGGGTGGGCTGCTCAGCAATAGAACAAGTTTCTACCAAAGGCACTGAAACTAAAGGATATGCGATTTTAGCACCAAATAATTCCCATCTGGAAATCTGAAGCTGGGGCTTCAGGAACTTTCACCTTCTATTTAACCTGCTTATGCAGATCACAGCTCCAAAGTTCATGTACCTGGTATTTCCTAAAGCTACAAAAATCACTGAAAACTGATCATAAGAAAGGATTTCAGAGGAAATCAACCAAAACCACAGAAGAAACAGATTAAATGACCAAAAAGACAATTGAACAACAAAGAAAGGTGACAACTCCAGCTAAAAGGCGTCTCGGTTTATTAGCAATATAAAGTCAGCAATTAAAATAGAAACCCAAGATGACAAGTGGGAACAAGGGCAATAAGTAACAAGTAAAACAAACTGGAGCTGCGGGTGAGGAAAGCTAAAGACTGCAGAAAAACGGTTATGGAGCTGGGGATAGACTGGTTTTAAAGTAACAGAGTAAGGCCACAGCGAAATGAAGATGGTGAAGTGGAAAAGACAAAGTGGAAAACACAGAACTCTTCACAGTTCTTATTTCCAAAGAGGGATTTTAACAGATTTACCAAAAAGGAATGATGAAGCACTAAGCAGTTTGTCAGTGTTGAGCTGAAGTAAAATAACAACTTGGAGCAGCTGTGTTCTCCTAAGCTCACAGCCTCCTAGGACACCAGCACTGCTGATGTCCATCGTTAGCAGGCTCAGGGGCTAGACCTCATCTCAATTTCTGCCAGTGCTGCAAAGCAGATGCAAGTGGTGAGATGTTGGTAATTATATTTGGGTTAAATGAGGAAAGCTAACATGGGATTCAGCTTGTAGGAACTGGGAGGGGTATGCGTGTACCAGTGGGTAGGTCTGGTGAAAAACAGGTATTTTCAAACAGCAGCAGTGGTAGGCTGGGGAGTTGGGAGGCTCTGAAGGGCTAACTCAGGAGAAGCAAAGCCTGATGGATGGACAACTGATCTTGCACTGGAAGAGCACAGACCCCATGGCTGCAGGACTGGTGCTGGACCCAGTTTTGTGCAACAGCATTAAGAACCCTCAAGTTAATCATAGCAACTGAAAAAACATCACTGATGGCAAAGATGAAACAGAAATGTGTCCTTTACCTTGGGAAAGCAAAGATCTGGGGTTAAAGCTGAAGTCAGGCAACTTAAATGAGAATCCAAGGGCATGTTTCTTACCATGAGGGTGATTAATCCCTGGGAAATGTCAGGGAAGGACGAGCTGATTCTCCATATGACATTTTTTTTATCCCAAACTCAGTGCCTTTTTTGAGGAGCAGCCTCAGCTGAGCTCTAGCTTTGGACTAGAAAAATCCACTATTGAGGAAGAACTCAACAGACAGAGAGGATTTACAGTGCAAGACCCCTCTGGGCTTACATTCCATGGAGGAAAAAGAAAAATAAAAAAAATAAACCAAAAAAAACCTACCCTCAAAAATACCTTCAGAGCAGTCTCATCGAGTCCGAAACAACAGTTACACTGACAACACTCTCCTGCACTCAGGGACTGTTTCCCCTGTGCTTGCTTGGCAATAAAGCAGCACGGATCAAACTAAAGGTTCTGGAGTGTTTACCTGCTTCCTGGAGGACAACAGCAGATCTGCTTGTTTTGAAGCACAATTCACAGTGAGGATTTGGGCTGACACTGCATCCATATACTAAGAGGGGATAAAAGGCCCAGCAGGGAAGAAAGCAATAAAAATATCATTGTAATATCCCTAACAATCGTCATCTGCCTGTGAGGGAGCAGGCTTCGGGGAAGGGGAGCACGGAACACGTTTCCCTGACACAGGGAAACGTTGCACACCAAAGCTCGTTAGTAAAAATCGGGCCCCACAGTGTGTGCAGCTACCTTGCTGCAGGCTATGACCTGGCCCAGAAGACTGATCTGAGCCTGGGCATTATCCCTGCCCATATGCCACTGCAGCATCCCATGACCATAGCACCCAGCAACATCCTACCAAAAACCACCCAGCACTGTGGCGTTCACACCCATGGTGTAGCATAGGATGGGACAGGACCCTAGCCTGGGAAGCACCTGCCACACCAGGCAGCTTCTCCATCTGCTGCACCTTGAGACACCATGACTGGAAGCACACAGATCCGAGTCCATTTCCATCTTTATCAGCTATGCAGGGCACAGAAAATAGGGAGTTGCTCAGAAGCTGTATGCTCACAGACACCTTCCAGATTGGGTGAGGACACAGACTACTAGTGCTTGCTGGAATAGCTCTTTTTAAATGAGGGAAAAAAAATGGTACTGGACTTTAAAACCAGATTTTAGTGTGTCAGTGAAAACACAATAGCAACAGTTTACAATTTTCTGCTGCCCACTCCCCTCAATGTTTCTTCATCACATCCCTCCTCTCCCTCTCCCCCCACATCCATCCTCCATTTCCCGATAACTTCTCATCACGCTGGCTCGAGCTCCTGCGAAATGGTGGTGTGCAAGGGGAAGAAAGGAAGGAAGAACAGCGCTATGATTGGGAGGGCAGGGGAAAGGGAGAGATTGAGAGAGACAGAGAGAATGTCAAAGCTCAAGTCTGGCATTTGCCTATTTAAATTCAATCATGCAGCCCTCGCCGGGCTGGAAATGGATGGCCTGCGTTATGAATTTCTGATCAGACGGCTGATAGGTTATGAGCGGGGACGTAATCCCATTGAGAAAGCCTTTTTTCCCAAGCAAGGGCAAGCAATAACTGCCCTTCAGAGATGGCTCTTTGCTTTGCCCTTTTTAGACATTTTTTCCCTTTTTTTTTTTTTTAAAGAAAAAAAAGTCCAAATAAGCATTTTTATGATGATAAATGTGTAATAATGCTTCATTCCGCCCGCGTCTGCGATGGGATATGCCTGTGCAAAGCAGACATGCGCTCAAAATAAACTGCCATTTTTTTTTTTCTTTTTTAAACCTAATTAGAATTCTCTCCTTCTCTCAGCTCATTTTGTACCAACACTACTGATCTAAAAAGAAAGTGAAAGGACTGAACGCACGCATCCAGACCAGTATTTTTAATGCCCTGCAGGGTTTTGAACGTTTCAGACTTTTCCTTTCTTAACATGATGTGTTTACACAAAAGGATACCCTCCCAAAAAAAAAAAAAAAAGTCAAAGGCTCTTCAAATGGCAGCAATGACTGGTGTGCAGGAGGGGCCAGGCAGAAATTATTTTTAAAAGCTGATGTTTCCTTACTTCCACCCATGTGACATCACCCAGTTTGTTGGTGTTACAGTGACCTAATGACAATAGCTGAGGACACTGCCAGATATACAGTAGCTAAACTCACTGATGAGGAAAGCTGCCTACAGCAGTGTGTTGGCAGTGCCAGGGCTTCAAAGAGCACTTGGTAGTCTCAAAAAAACCAGAAAAGCATGAGTTTTCTATTCAGAGTTGAGGATGTATGTGCTGAAACAACCCCCAACCCAGTCTAGGAGGGCTGGAAGCAGTCAGGGGGAGAAGGAGGTCATCCCAGAACTGCACTAGCAGGGAAGGTGCCTGATGCAAGTGGAGCTTCTGTGCATAATCCAATGGTAAAAAAAAAAAAAAAATCACATCTGTAGGTGGGGGGTGAGAGAGGGAAGAGTGGAGACACATTGGTGTTGGAGCTAAGCAGGAGCTTCCTCCTGGAGCTGCATGTCTAACAGCAAGGCCCACCAGTGAGATACTTTGCTCATGCGAGTGCTTTGGAACAGAAATAAATGGAGACCATGGCTGTCCACACCAGCAGGTACCACTCATGTAATGGAAACCCAGCGCTGGGGGAACCCAAGGACCAGCGTGTCATTCAACTCCAACAGAAGCCCAGGAAAAATTTAAAACATAAAGCTAAGTCATTGTCAGACAACTTCAGCTCAGTACCAGCTATGGGTTGACCTCAGTTTGCCCTGAGGCTCTTTTTGGCTCCACTCTTCTGTCATTGACACCAAAACAATACCCATCCTCATTCATAATGAGCTCAGACCTACTTTCAGATCCTCCAGGATCTGAGCTGAGGAAGCCTTCATGTTTCCCACCAGAGACTCATCAGCTCAATGTATATGCTCAGCAATGGCTGGAAACCTCCTAAACCCAGGATCAGTAGGAAAACACCACTGTCCTGTGAGGAAAGCTGAGCTGCGAACTAATGGAGACAGGACAGCAGCAACCACCTACATGCAGCTCATAGCCCTGCAGCTGCTCCTCTTGGTTTTTAGACACAAGTTTTAGTGACAGCAGTGCTTTCAAAAAAGAAGGTAAAAGCCTGAGTCACTGTTGTCCCTCTTTTGATAGAAGAGGTTTCCTGTAATTTGGTGACTCCATGGTGTCCTACATGAATCCCTAAAGTGGAAGAAAGTCCAGGTGAGAAGATGGCAAAACCCCAGTCATAAGTTCCCACCTCCACACAGGGCACCATCGTCCATAGGCAAACTGGCTGCAGAAACACTGTGCAGAACCTTCCCGCTGCAATCCCTGTTTCACTCAGATCTTTCCTTGCTAATGTGCTCACATATCAACAAATCACCTTAAGTAAGGCATGAGAGTTTTTAATTGCCAAGCTGTTCCCAAGGGAGAGCTTCATAGCTGAGGGCAGTCAGGCTGCAGCAGCTTCAGGCGGGTCTGGAGAGGCTCATGCATGGTCACCACTAACACAAAACCCAGTACGTGGCAGAAAGAACAACAGACAAGTCACACCTCATGTCATTGCCTCTCCTCTTTGATTTGAGCCAAAGGTGGTTGTTCACAGAGCATGTGCTGTCTGTTGTTTCTTGCGGTGCCACTAGAAGACAGAGATGGAAAGAGAAAGCCCAGATATAATGTCTGTCTGGCATTTCTACAAGCTCCTCTTGGTTTGCTGGATTCATTCCCAGATGTGGCTCTTGCTTTTTTAAAGTTGTGATGTGCTGGAATCCCGTGAGACAAGTGAGCACCTCGGGCTGTCTGTTCATAAAGGAGGTGGGAGTTTGCAGCTCTGTGGAATTTAAGTGCTCAGTGTGTGGAAAGCACAACACTAAAGACAGTCCCCTGTGAGCTCTAGTTTAGCAACCACCTCCCATCAGTCAGGAGCTGAAGCCAACTTCAGGCTTATAAAAGCACCTACTCCAGAATACCGAGGCTATCAAAAGTAGCAGCTTCTCCTGGGCTTCCTCATTTTGCTCAAGTTGTGGATCATCAGCAAAAAATTGAGCATTGTGAGGAGCTTCTCAGATGTGCTTGGCCAAAGCAGAACATCTTTCCTATGGTCCAGCCAGTCCCCACATAACACCATATCACCCCATGTAACACTGTGTCATCCCACATCAACCTACACTACAAAATATCCCACGTTGGAATGTTTGCTGTGAGAGAGGCTACAATATCTGCTTACACAACGGCCTTTTTATCCCCTCTCTTAATACTTTGTGGTAAATTTGCATGTGCTGAACTGACAAAGCTAAAAACATGAAGGAAAATATGCAGAGAGTTATAAAGTGATTTTCTTCCCTTCTGACGACACCATATCTGCAACCACCTCTGAAATTTCACATACACAAAATAAGGGTTCCAGGAAATCCCTGTACTGCAAATGGGTCCTTATCCTGAGGAGCACAAAGAGCCGGTGACCCAGGTGGATTCCTGCTCTCACATGCTCCATGCAGTTCATTTTGTTCAGTGTGCTCACAATGAAATGGGCAGAAACCTCGCAGTTAATAGTTATGAAATAAGGTGGCCATGGAGGAGTACCCTCCCCAGTACCATTGGTTAGGGATTGTCTTATGTCCTGGAGCAGGAGAATTTGGATTATTTCACTGAAATTATAGGTATTAGCATGGATGTTCTCATTAGCCATAAAAGAAAATCTTTAATATTTTCAATCTTGTCACATCAACATCTTGTGGCGACAGATCCCAAGGGCTAAGGGCACACAGTGTGAAAATATCCTAGTGTCAGTGTGCCATTGTGCAGTGCCCCTTCTGGATTCTTGAGGTGGGGAAAGGGAAGACAAAAACAAGGGGTGGGAATGAATAACTGTCTGTTTACGTCATATGAGGTAGGTAAGTTTTGTCACTTTTCCAGTAGATCAAGTAATTTCTGTTCAATTAAAGCTTCTAAACCTCTCAATCTTTCATTACCAGCTCCTAAACCCAAGTGCTGATACTCTCCTTTAGTTCACAGGACTGATCAGCTCCCAGCAACTAAGTAAAACTCCAGAAAGATTTTATTATTGTTATTATTATCATTTGTGTTCTAATCAAATATGGAGCCCCTAAGCTGCTGATTACAGCTGCTGCCACTTGTATTTGCAATATTTGCTTTCCATGTTTATTTGGTAAATCAAAACTGGAGGGGAGCTGAAGAAGCAAACCTACAATAATAAAGCATCTTCTGGCAAAGAGCTTTTAGTGGATTCTTAAACTTATCATTAAATTTAAACTCATTTTTTCCTGGTTTTTCACGTCTGCAGTTAATAACTTTTATATAGGGAGCCTATAATTACATTAACAAAAAAGTAAATTTCCCCCATGTTTCACGGCATTACCAGCATTATGGCCTTAATGGTGTATTAACCAGGAGAACCGCAAATTAACTCAACTCATCTTCCACTGATAGGGCAGGAATTTGTAATTTAGACAGGCTGGAAGTTTTTCAGTGGGTTTTTTAACTATTATCAAGCTTCTGCTTTTCCCAGTGTAACAGTAAAACCCACACAGGAGCCATTTGCACATTCTAATCACCTCATAGCACTTTTTAGTTGTTTCCTGAAATACAGCAAATGCGGGAAGTTGGCTGCAGGGGAGAGCAACCAAAGATGTTCAACTCTTGACACTAGGATACAGCATCAGGGAGAGGTGGAGAGAGACACAATGAGATAGACAATGGCCAGAGCCACAGAACACAGAGGCTTCTCCAGAAAAGACCTCTGATAAGCATTTTTATCTAATATTGTCTTTCTTAGCCAGTACACAGCCTCAATGTTTCAGTTATCTCCATCATAAGCTGTCCTCAAACTCACCATGCTACAAAACCTGTCAGTGGAACCACCAACCCCACCAGCAAGTTCAGTCAGGTGTACTGAAGTCAAAGGTGTTACTGCGGAAGAGCTTGTGGGCCAGCTATTTCAGTTCTGCCTATGCAGCCACTACAACAGACTCACACCAACAGCCTCAGCGCACACAGTTACAAACCTGAGTCAATAAATCACTAACAAGGGGGTTGAGGGAGCATTTTTGAGCATCCACTCTGGCTCTGGTGTGCCTGGACTGTGATATCCAGTCTGGTGCTGCTGGATTCGGCACCAAGGTGTGGTGGGATCCTTCCCCAACCTCCAGTGCTGCAGAGCCAAGGAGCAGAGCGACAGCACAAAGTCAGGATAAAAGGAACGGGATTTCAGTAATGACTTTACCATCACAAACACATCTCTGGAATATGAGATTTCTGCAGCGGGAAGGAACCATCAGGACTGTTCCGTTCCACAATACAAAGGCGTACTGAGCTAGTGAAGCACAGCAGAAACACTAAGTGATAAAGGACATCACAGCCCTTTATAAACTGAACTGGTGATTTCCCAAATTTAATATGCATGAACAGTGCATGTGAGTCCTCTTAAATCCAAGTACCAAACCCTGCCTGTTTAATAAATCTCACCAGTACTCCACTATTAGACAGGGGATTAAAACTAATCTATCAATCCCAAAACCAAGCACAGAGTGGATTAAAATGCAAAACACATGAGAGTATGAAGATGCTTAATGCTAAATAACAAACATTTCAATCACAGAAATCATTTTTATCTTCTTGTTTATGCTAAGTAGATACTATTAGGCTTAATATCTGTATTAACACAAGTGGGGGAAGAAACAGTTTTAAGGAGACCTAAATACTTGAATGCTACTGTACTGCTGGTGAGCAGCTGATCTCTCCTCCAAGTGACTACACCACAGCGGTTAAAACAATTGTTTACTCTCTGAGGCCAGCTCAATGGTGCTTGACCTTTTTCTGTTTTTCTAACCCAAAGCAATGCACCCATAGGGTCCTGAGACAGACAGGACTTAAACCTGTTATTTGCATCTTAATATCAGAATATCACATTACCCCCAACACTGGGGCTGTCACAGACATTAGTCCCCACACCCCGATAGTCAGTGCAGCTCGTCAATGAGCTGTGGTTTGGGGAGGCGTTTGTTGCTTGTTTTAAAGAGTAAATGGAAAAGAGCTCATTCCTCCAGAGAATAAACAAAGATGTGAAATGTGGAGCTGTGTGACCAAATGACCAAATGTGACTCCACCTAACAGCTCCCAGTTCAGCCAATAATTCACTTTATCACTGTCACTCCAAATTCATAGCAGCAGGATGATTCCCCTTTCTGGCATTCTATGTGAGCAGCATGAAGTTAGACATTTCTGTCTCCATTTGTGCATGTGCCCAGCAGAGACATAAGGCTTTGGGGAGCCTTGTCTAAAGCTGTGGTAGGAGAAGATGCCCTGCATGTTCCTGCATGACTCTGAGCACTGGGAAGTGCCCCACGTTTACCTGAATTTGCCTGAAAGCATCCCAAACCTGCACTACTGGGCCTTATTCCAAGCAAAGACTATGCATTGCATCAGTGAGCAATTTGATATGAAATAATATCCAGCACAGATGGGGTTAGGGTCAGCATCATCCTCATTTCACTTGTAGGCACATGGGGCTGTGACCTGGCGCCCGCAGATGCGAAGGCTGCTGCATTAACCCGGTGCTGTTGTCACCAGCAGAATGTCTAATGAGGAGAGCAGGAGTGGCTGGGCTGCACGTGAGGGTGGATAATGGCACAGGGGTTCAGGCTCACTAGCTGGAGAGGGACAGTTGGTGACAGCGGTGGGGGGGGGGGGAAGCAAAGCCAACCCCCGTTCTCTCCTCCACAACACTGACTTACCAGGATAGCTCTTTGTCTGTGGGGTCTTGCTATTCCAGCTGAAAAACATGGCAAAGTTGCAGCTGCTTTTGTTTATCATTGCCTTGGTGGAGAAGCATGTTTTCTGAGTCCCCGAGTCCTTCCACAACAGCATGCATCCTTAATGGAAAGCTTGAAATAAAAAAGAGAAGCATCCTGTGTTTTCTGAAGGTTGAAACAGTTAAACGGAAGATTTGTACTGTTTGAATCTCTTAATTTTAGCAGAAGTCACAAATTCAGGAAAATAAGAGGGGAAGGGAGCAGCACTGCATGAATTGGGAGCACTGGTGTTTTATTCCACCATCAAGTAACAACCACAAACAGCCAGCACACCTCTTAGTACGTCTGCTTGGCACTTCACATCTGACCACAGCTCAGTGTCTACCTGCTCTTACTCTCCATACTGCCCCTGTGTCACCTGAATACAAAGCACAAGCATCCCACCTACGTGCATCGGTGGTGTAACAGAAGAAAGCACGAGTGTCCGATTTCACAAAGGAATGAATGTACATAAGCAGCTCTTACCCATCTCCATCTCCCCTGAGGAAACTGCTGCACCTCTCACTTGGGCTCAGGAGTCAACTGCAAGGACAAAGTTCTGTGTCCTCCCTGTCCTCCCACCAGATACACCCCAAGCCTTCTCTCTTCCTCTTTTCCCCCATTTGTGGTCAGCGCTGCTCCCCAGCGACTATCATTCCCCAAACACCCAGAGTGGTTCAGTTCTGTTATTTGAAAGCATTTTCATTTTCCACACTTAATCTAACACTCAACGGCAGAGATGCTGAGGAGGAGGTGAGAAGTCAGGATCATTACAAGTAAACAGCTCAGGGTTGTTAGCAAAAGCTGTGCAAAATAAATTAATGACATTATCACCAGTAATTGTGGAAGCACTCATTAAAATGCCATTTGGAGAGAGGAAATACCTCTGACAATGGTGAAATACCTGGGAAAAAAATCAGTCCATGGCAGTACAGGGCTCAGAGAAGAACCCACGGGCAGAAAGATAGAAAGGAAGAATGGGGCAAATGCTTCAGAGTGCAGAAACTCTCTGAACCCACACAGCACCTCTGCATCAACTGGAGTTACCCACAGCTTCTCTCTGCTTCTCCCAGTCAGGTCCCAGTGGTCAGCTGTCAGCAGCTGTTGTTGGTTGTCCCCTTCCTCAGAAGAAAAGCCTTGCAGTAGATGAGGGGAATGGAATAGCACAGAACGGCATGGCATGGCACAGAAAGAAATTGAATGGAAATCAAATAGAATCATGGGCTGGTTTGGGCTGGAAGGCACCTTACAAGGTCATCTAATCCAACCCTCCTGTAGTCAGCAAGGTCATCAGCAACTACAGCAGATTGCTCAGAGTCTGAACCAACCTGACCGAGAATGGTTCTGTGGATGGGGCATCTCCCACCTCTCTGGGAAACCTGGGCCAGTATCTCAACAACCTCAGTGTAAAACACTTATTCCTTATACCCAGTCTGTCAAGCATTTCAGTTANTGGTTGTCCCCTTCCTCAGAAGAAAAGCCTTGCAGTAGATGAGGGGAATGGAATAGCACAGAACGGCATGGCATGGCACAGAAAGAAATTGAATGGAAATCAAATAGAATCATGGGCTGGTTTGGGCTGGAAGGCACCTTACAAGGTCATCTAATCCAACCCTCCTGTAGTCAGCAAGGTCATCAGCAACTACAGCAGATTGCTCAGAGTCTGAACCAACCTGACCGAGAATGGTTCTGTGGATGGGGCATCTCCCACCTCTCTGGGAAACCTGGGCCAGTATCTCAACAACCTCAGTGTAAAACACTTATTCCTTATACCCAGTCTGTCAAGCATTTCAGTTAGGAAGGGACCTACAGTGATCATCTAGTCCAAGCTACCAGACACAACCATGAGCAGAGAAGCCCACATGTAAGTCAGGTCCCACACTGAAGCTTTAACTTATTCTAAGAGAGAGAATTAAGTCTATCATATAAGTATTTGTGTCTGCCAGTTTCCAGTTTTCCTCTTGATACTTCTCAAGTCCTCATGAAATGCTGTACAAGACCAGGCAGACATCATACAGCCTTTGTCCTGCATTGTTTGGAACCGTCTGCACCATCTCTGTGTTTTGGTGACCACCATCAACAGACTGCACCAGAAACTATGTGAAGCCTTCAGATGACCCAACTCAAACTGATGTGACTGTCCCCAGTCAGGTCTGCCCCAGAACACAGCGGGACTGAGGGGACCCCACGCCATTGTTCAGGGGATCAGCATGGGTGGAAGTGTGCAGAGCTTTATAAGATTAATTCTTATCTCTCCGGGCAGTGGGTCAAGTCAGAACCGTCATTCAGTGAACTCTATGGATAATCTCCCTTTATTACTTTCAATCAAACTAAGTGTCTGCAATCTGCAGCACGGTCACTAATTTATTGAAAGAAATTACTTGTGGAGCTTGGTTATATAATAGATGAAATAACAAACAGGCTGGGTAAGCACCCATTGCGGGCTTCCACACCTCATTGCATGGCAAAGCTGCTCCAGTCTCACTGACTTAGCACCCAGCAGCTGCTCTGAGGTGCAAGATTCACAAAAAGAAGCGGGCATGATGTCCACTTTCTAATTAAAATGAGAGAAAAAGAAATGTGATGGGGGCTGTGTTTGGTATCAAACCTGCGAATTTGCTGTTTGTGAATATTTAGCAAATACATTTTGTGCGAAATCAGATTTCGAGCGTGTTCTGGTTAATGGAATTCTGCTGCAGCCCCTGGACAAAACAATGTAAAGCTGCCTGGATTGTGGAAATCATTCTCCTCCAGTGACGGATAATATAGCATGAGGTTTGGCTTGGTTTGATTAATTTCAGAATATTGCAGAGAAGCTGCATAATCCCTAAGATAGCAGAGAAAAGGAGGAAGACATGATGAAGTGGGATAAAAGCGCGTAGTAATGAAGCGTGGGCTGCCTCCTATCTTACAGCAAAGGCCCCCAGTTCGGGGCATTTGGGCAAGCAGCAGCCCCAACGAAGGGCAACGCTGGAATGCGCTTTTGCACAGTTGCAGGATACAATCCGAGCAGGGGGACTCTGAAAGCAAAAACCTGATGAACATTCCCACGGCGATGACAGGAGAGGGAAGAGGCACAGAAAACGCAGGCTTCCTTTTTCTGCTCGCAACGGCCATCATTTCTACAGCCTCTGAATATGGAAAAGGCTCTGACAAATTTACAGTGGTGTTTGGATGGATGAGGATGACGAATGATGGATGAGGGAGGCAGAGGATTCCCTTATTAAAGCATCAAATCTTTCCCTAAATATCAAACAGACATCCTCGCCTCGATTGCTCTGCTCACAGCGAAAAATGCACAAACCAATGAAGTCCAATTTTGCTTCTTGATGAAAACTGGAAATTTGTCTGCCATTATACACACTTAATTTCCATGATGTAAATCAGTATTGTTTTTAGTCTGTGCTTTAAATAAATGAATATTTCAAATAGGTGTAAAATCTAAGAGAAATGTGACAGTACACAAAAATAAATTCAGTACAAATTAGGCAATTGCCATAATTACAAACTGGCAATCTCGGGAAAGATTTCCAGCACCACACTCCCCAGTACCTTTCTCTGGTGATCTCCCAGCAAAGCTGCAGCTGCAGGAGCATCCCTGCTCATCCTGGGCAGGGGAGCAGTGTGGTGCCCCAGCCCTGCAGCACCCCCAGCACAGCCACCACGGGGGGCACAGCCATGCTCGTGCTGGCCCTGAGCTCTCAAGCAGGCAGTGACTGCTCCAACTTCCCTGCCATGTTGCTGCTGCACACACAGGAATTGTGGCCATCTGAGCACTGATTGTCCACAGAAGAGTGAGGAGACTGGGTGACCATTCTTGGTGCCAGGCACAGCTGTGATCCAAGGCTGGGCAAACTGGAGCATGTGATGGGTACACCAGAAGGTACCCACCTGGCACCAGGAGTGATGATTCCCAAGTCAGGCTGACATGTCCTCCCTCCCCACCTGACACTGACTAGGGGCCAGACTGAGTGGTTTTCTTCCTTAAAATCTCAAAATTCCAGCAGGGTCAGTGTTGGAAGGGATCTCTGGAAATCAGAAATAACCTCTGGAGATCATCCAGCCTAACAAAGACATCAAGGAGTTATTTTGCACCCATATCCTCATAGAAAAAAGGCATTTCAGAGCCTTTTTTCCAGGGGACAGATAAGCATCTGCACCACAGTTCCAACCCCCAAATGCCAACAATGCCATCTCTCCTTTCCTTTCTCCCCAAAGCCCCAGCAGCTCTCCACTGTTTCACATATGCACCAGTTTTACCTTCACACCACTAAGCTGTTTGCAAATTTTACTCATCAAAGCACTCCCATGTTTTCCTCTTTCCTACAGAGCTTCAGAAGCAAACCCTCCAGAGGAAGAGACTGCAGACAGCACAAGCTCTGTGCTCCTCCCAGGCTCAGCATCCCAGGAAATGGAATCCACATGAGAAAACAACCCCTTAACCATCTTTTTATTAAAGCATTTTCTCTCTTTTTCGTGTGGGGAAAAAAAAAAAAAAAACAAACCCTCCCGCTCCATTTAAAAATTGTTTGGCTCAGTTCAATCAAAAGTGGCCCAAAAAAAAAAAAAAATCCACTTTCAAAACTTAGTTGTTGTTTTTCATGTTAAAGGTCAAAGATTTTCAATCAAGACAGATATTTAGGTGGAAAATTCCATTTCCTCACAACACCATTTTTAGCTGAGAAAAAAAGTGTGAGTGAAGCTTTTTTCCCCAACATCTCTCGCTCCTCAGCTTAATGAGCTTTATGTGCTCTCCTTACATCACCAATGTGTGGTGAAGGATGTCACCAACCTCTCCCATGAACCTACAGGCAACGCCACCATCGCTGCCTGGTCACTGCAGGATGCCACCAATGCTTCCAATGAGCCTACAGGAAATCTCTCCATCGCTGCCCAGTCACTGCCTAGCCCCACCACACTGGGAAGAGGAATAATGGGCATTAACCCTAACGGGAAACTTCTAGAAGCACCTTTGCATCAGAATCATTCATAGCTTCACACCCCTGGGAAATATGGACCTTTTCCAGGGCTCAGCATGGGAGACAACTCTATTTTCAAGTTGTCACTGATGCTCCTCAATACCTGCCCACAGTTTGTAAGCTCCTGCATCCCCCACTGTGTGCCTACGAAGATCAAGCAGCACGTGCAAATCTGCTCTCAGCAGCAGGAGATGGACAGCATGAGACTGAACCAAAAATGATGGACCTTATTCAAACAACAGTGTGGAGGGGCCAGAAGGTCACCTGTGGGCAGACTGGGATTGTTTGGATTTGCTTTTCTTGTGAGTGCTTTCAGCACACAAACTGAACCTCTGTGAAAACATATCACAGAATCATGGAACTGTTTGGGTTGGAAAAAGACCTTTAAGATCATCAAGTTTAACCACTAGCCCAGCACTGCCAGGTCACCACTAAACCAAGCCCCTCATCATCACATCCACACAGCTTTGAAACCTCTCCAGGGATGGGGACTCCACCAACACCCTGGGCAGCCTGGTCCAGGGCTTGACAACCCTTAAAGGGAAGAAATTGTTCCTCATGTCTAACCTGAACCTCTCCTGTTGCAACTTCAGGCCATTTCATTATCCTATTGCTTGTTCCTTGGCTTCAACCCCATTTGATTAAGTATGTCAGGAAAGCTGGAGAAGACAGAAAAAGTCCTCTCATCAGTTTCCTGACAGGCTGCAGTTCCATTTGTGCATGGAAGTCAGAACAATTCTATGCAGGGAAGGGGCTTTTCTAGTAGAAGACTTTTTTTTAAGTCGGGGGAAAGTGATAAATAAATTATTAGTTGGGTAAAGTTGCATTTGTTCTTAAAGGAGAAGAGGATCAAAGTCAGGCAGTGTGAGGGAGATGGAAACAGCTACAATGAGATTAGGCTGCAAACTCCTTTAACACTTCTTTTATTACTGCATCTGATAGATTCATTTTTAATCATTTTTAACCTTATAATTTCATATTTTAAGTCTCTAATAAATCACATTTATCTCCCGTGGGTGATGTGTTTTGATATCTGCTTATTTATTCACTTTAGTACCTGAATAGTTGTGGTAGAAACATCTTTCCATAGCGTTTTTACCATGGCAGAGTCTAGAAGGGAAACTGCACTTACTGTATGTCTGAAAACAAAACATCTCCTTTTGCTTCTCCCTTCTGAGCAGGCAGCAGCTAGGGCTGTTAGGCTCCTGCTGTGCACCTCACAACTCACCCAGGTGAGTCCAGAGCTGGCATCACCACACTCACATCCAAACAACCCACTGCCATGGGCGGAAAGCGGCACAGCTTGAGACATCCCCAACCCAGCCATGCTGGAGACCAGGGTATGAGTGCAGAAATTCTGTGTGATACATACAGACTGCGTTACCTAGGAGTTCAATATCCCTGTGACCTCCTTTGAACAGCCACCTTACAATTTATGCAGCCACTGGACAAACATGACAAGAGACAGGACAAGAGGAAATGGCCTCAAAGCTGCACCAAAAGAGGTTTAGGTGGACATGAGGAACAATTTCTTCCCCAAAAAGGTTGTCAAGCCCTGAACCAGGCTGCCAAGGTGGTGGAGTTCCCACCCCTGGAACAGTTTCAAAACCATGTAGATGTGGTGCTGAGGGACATGGCTTAGTAGTGATCTGGCAGTGCTGGGTTAATGGCTGGACTTGATGGTCTTAAAGGTCTTTTCCAACCTAAATGATCCTGTGACTCTATAAACCCTAACAGCAAGAACAAACTGCTATAACATTAACGACTGGGAAGCATCTACATTGCTGCAGTGACCCATCTGTTTGCACTTTCAGCCATGGAGGGCACAGCAGCTGCCAACTGGCTCCATTTCTTCCACCCCCAGTTCTAGCCTTGTCACTACAACACATGGAAACTAGGGAAGAGTTGTCTGGGACTTGCAAGGACCCGGCCCTACTGCCAACTTATCAAACACCACTTCTTCACTTCTTGAGCTCTTGCCAGTCCTCACACCCTCCACCCAAGGACTTGCCTAGACCATCCCTATCTTATATATTCAAGTTGGCCAAGGTAACATTGATACAAGGAATTCAGACAAGGAGTTTCTTCACTAGCCATTTTCTACTTAAAAAGCACTGTGCCTCACAAATGCCTGCATACCAATGAAAGCCTTGAGAGATACCATCCTCACAGCAGATTCCAACTCTTTGGCCATCCCAGAGCTCACAGGTTCCCAGCAGAGCAGCAGCCTCCTCCATTCCCCAGATCACTGGACCACCGCCATCTCCCACATGTGCTCCAACCCACCTTTGGTTTCATCTCCTCCCTGTGTTACAGGCTGAGGGAAAACAGATGCCTCAGCCTTGCCCAGAGAAAGGGCTGTTGTGCTGCTGCAGCCCTGAGCTGCACTCCCATGTCTTCACTGGGATGGTTTCCCAGGAAAGACACATTCCCCTTTTATTCATAGGGCAGCATCTCCAAAGATGCCATTTCCTTGAGCAAGGTTAGGTACACAGAAGAGAATCACAGAAACACTTTGTTTGGAAAAGATCTCTAAGATCATTGAATCCAAGAGCCCTCTAACTCTACCAAGTCTTTGGCTAAACCACGTCCCTCAGCATCACATCTCTGCTTCTTTTAAACACCTCCAATGATGGGTATTCCACCACCTTCCTGGGAAGCCTGTTCCAGTGTTTGAGAACCCTTTCGGTGAGCAGAAAGGATCAGCTGGAGTTCTGGTTTTAGGATGTACAGTCATTTCCGTCACAGATTCCCAGAATCCCTCTATGGTTGGGTTAGAAGACACTTCTGCAGATCATCTAGTCCAACACCTCGCTAAAGCAGATTTACCCAGAGCAGGTCACCCAGGATCACAATGTACAAGTGGATTTGAAATCTCTCAGAAGGAGATTCCACAACCTCTCAGGGCAGCCTGCCCCAGGACCCCAGCACCCTCACAACAAAGAAGTAGCTTCTCCTGTTCAAATGGAACCTCCTGGGTTACAGTTTGTGCCCGTTTCCCCTTGTCCCATTGTTGGGTACCACTGAAAAGAGTCTGATCCATCCTCTCGACCCCTACTCTTTAGTTATTGATTGGCATTGATAAAATGTCTGATAATACTCCTGTTACATCACACATGAAGGACACAGCCACAAGAAAAATCAGAATTTCAGGCTCGTGTGTGGGATCCCTGAGTGTCTGAAGGAAGGCACAGCAGATTAAGCACTGGATGTCTTACTAAGGAAATACAGGTGGAGGAAGTTTGGACAGGACAGCCATGGATCGAGACATCTGACTGATGATGAGCGCAGCACAGCGTGCCCAGACCGTCGGCAGCTGGATGAGGGAGGAGCTGGCTGGAGGCACCGGCACCGGCACAGTAGCAGCTGGCACAAGATAACAGAAGCCTGTAGACTGCTGGCCACTGAATTCCACTTTTTTCAGTTTTAGAAGTGGTGAGAGATCGGTTGATGCCTCCTAGTCCCTTCCGATCACATTGTCTGTGATTTCCGTGATCTCCTAAAGCTGAGGAGTTTAGTCCTCATTCAAACAAAAAGTCTACAAGACCACAGAGGGAAAACCACGGGCTGATGTCATGTTTAAGGTCTGGGAAAAAAGCCTCACAGGCTTATGGGGCTGCCCTAAAACAAGGAGCACGCTTCGATGGGAGCTCTTTAAGGCAGCAGAGTTCTCGGCTGCAGTTTGGTGTTTTGTCCTGGACACGCTCTGACAACACAGAACAGCAACCCGGCTCAAGTATTCCCACTTTTCCACAGACAACACCTCCAAAAAAGGTTTCCAACTGTAAGAAAGCAAGCCTATCATTAGGTAATTAAGCAGATGCACTGACATTTTTCTTTTATGTTACTCTTTATATTTTTAAAAGGCACCAAGACAGGGCTGTGCTAAAAAGCAATAAAGCACGGGTAATTTAATACTAAATTACATCCATATTGAAAAGTTTACATGAAGTCAAGAGCAGACAGAGGTCAGGTTTTCAACAGGACTGTCTTTAATTGTGGCCATCAGTTTTAGCAACCCAGATCTCTGGATCAAAGACAAATCTAATGCGTTTCCTCAAGGCGGAGCAGTGAAAGCAGACAGCGAGCACAGCGCTATCTTGCACCAAAAGGTCATAAAAATTATTATCAGAGGGGGAATTGGTCCCATGGTTCTGCACACACCTTCCCATCACATCCTGGCAACTGGACAGTTACATTTTTCTGCCAGATTTTTCAGCCATTGGGAATGCAAATTACAAATGTGACTAGGAGTTTTCAGATGCAAAGAGGTTTCCTTGTCCCCTAATAAATGTGCCACCTTTGTGTAAGGCTTTTTGAGTTCTTTCAGTTGGTTTCAATCACACTCTCAGCCCACTAAAACAATTCCTCCCTCCTTAGAGATGTGAGCTGAGACACTGTTTTCTTTCTAAGGGGGTGAGAAAAAAAGAAAAGGGAGGAAAAAAAAAACCACAACCAAATGAGGAGTAAATTATCAGCAAATCAGATAGAAACAAGTTTCCTCGATCTGCAGATCCATTGTACAAATGAAGCAATTTCATCTCTGCTTGCTCTGGGGGGTGGGATTTTAAGTGGCCAAGGGGGACTGGAATGGGATGCAAGCAGACGAAGCATCACAACATTTGCATGCACAGACCACTCAAATCCGCACCAGGAGACTACTTGTGAGAATCCATCTTTTTTCACTTAACAAGATACAAAATATAAAACACATTTGCTTCTTATTAAGCCTCTCTTGTAAGTGGTTCCAGGTCCACCATTTTTAAAGAGAGGGAGAGGGGAGCCTGGATGCTCCCTTGGGGATTTCACGGGAGTGACTGGAGATGAGGTACAGGCTGGGAGCCTTTATTACTTTCCTTTTTTTCCTTTTTTTTTTAAACTTTTTTTTTTCCCCCTTCTTTCTAAAAGCACAGAAGGAATAACATTTTAAATCATTAGCATTTACTTTAAGTAGCACTTTCTTCCCCTAAGCTTCCCTTCCTGGCCCTCACCCCATGCCTGAGCTCCTGTGGAGGAGCTGCCCTGATGGAATCACATTCTGCTGTTTAAAGGCAGAAGGTGCATTTTTGCAGCTCTGGCCTCCCAACTGAGGCAGCTGGGGAAGTAACTGTACTCTTGGTTTTCTCTAAAGCATAGCAAGAACAGGGTTCTTGTGTTTATTAGCACCTAGACCTACAAAGCATAGAGCCTCTTATAGTCCCTTCAGCATGGCTGCAGTGGTTTCTAGTTTGGTTTGAAAAACAACACAACACAACCCCACCACCCTTCAAACCACAGGTTTGTAGCAGTCTCAACTCAACCCACAGCCCCATGTCACACATTCTGCAGCTTTTTCAGCATTTCTATGCTTGTTAAATATTAGATGCAATATTAAAATATTGAAGAGAAAGGAAAAAAAAAAAAAAAAAAAAAAAGGAGGCTGGTAGCAACTGCTTGAATTTACAGCACAAAGAGATGGGTGGAGGTGAGGTGTGAAAGAAGTCACAGACCCAGCAGGTTCCAGCACATTACAGGAAATAGTTATGAAAAGCTTCTCAAAAAAGAGGGCATTCCATAACTATTCTTGCTCACAAAGGAAGGAAAATCCAGTTGCTCCTTTTACTGGAAATCAGGTGTTAATGAGACCTCTTCAGAAATAAAAAACATGTCGTTTTCACTGCAAAACAGAAGGGTTGTTCTGCCTTTCAACTGTCCTAAGGGAAGCATGGGGCACAGGTGCTTTGTCCTAAACATCTCATGTTTCTAAGAAAATGGACCCTGTTTCTGGAATGGAGCAGAGGTTGATTTTCCTTTCTAGAGAAAGACAGGGGAGGAAGAAATTATTTTTAAAAAAACAGTCAAAGAGATAGAAGATAGAGCATTGGAGGAGGAGAAAATTAAAAATAATAATAAATTTAAAATAATAAAACTTCGTCTCTGCTACATTTAGCACCAAAACCACTGGGATGTTTTGAGTACATCTCCCACAAGTTAGGCAGTTGCCACATCTCCCCTAAATCTCCTGGAGACCCCAGTTGTGAACTAAAGCATCTGTTGAACAACCTTCTGCAGCGTAATAAGTTCAACAAGGAAGTTCACTTCCTCGGAGCAGCTGTGCCGGAGGTTAAACGCTGGACCCAGAGGTAGTTTGTCAGAGCTCAGGAGGTGAGAGGTGCCTCTAATCAGATGCATACAGCTCAGAGCAAGAGATGCCTCATCACCAAAGGTCTCCTTTGGGGTGAGGGACCTGGCAGGGCTCTCTGGTCACAGCCAAGTCACCTCTGCATGGTGGGGCACCACCCCAGTTCCAGCTACAGAGCAGCTGCTGCCAAGTCACAACATCTATTTGTCAGTGGTTACAGCAGAAGAAGATCCAGGCCTCACAAGGATTTTGTCTCTCACTCCACCTCAGAAAATACATTCACTACTTCACCACCCAACTCTAGGCCATTCTGACCACCCTGGAGCCAAAGGGACACCCATTTTTGGACTCCTCACCTCTCAAACATGCTCTCCTCCCTCTCCTGCCACTGTCCTGTTCCAGCCATTGTCTCTGTGCTGTGAGGTAGGATGTGAGGAAAACACATCTCTGACCTTCCCAACAGCAAGTAACTGCTCATTCACAAGCACAAGCTACAGCTGAAGAGGTCACTGTTGCTAGGTGGCCTAGGCCTTCTGCCCAGTTAAGTGGCCCTCTCAGGTGCTCCCATGGAAGTGCTGATTTTCTGCCAGGGTTATACCAGGTGACAGCAACTAAGGAAGGTGAAGACAATTACTAATCCTGGTAGAACATTTCACGCTGGCTTTTTGCAGGTTTTGTAAGCCCTACCAGCACAGTAACTTATTCTGGCTAACCAGCAGCACGTAGGCTGAGCTGGGCATGGATTCATCCCTTAGAAGAGAGGTTTTGTGTCCCACATCTCAAGTTTTAGAGCTTGCTCTCCACACACACTGCAGAAAGCAGCAGTGATGTGATTGTTGTTGACTCTTAACCAAGTGTTCAGCTTCATGGGTATTTTCTGGAGAAGTGCACCCTTTGGAGCTGCTAAATGGGAGCGGCATCGCAGCAAAAGGTCCCAAACACCACATGCACCTCCAGCTTTCTCCTGTCAGTATCACAGTAGCATCATTGTCCTTTTAAATACAACTTCAAAAGCAGGACTGGCTACAACTGTCCTGAGAAATGCAGTGGAAAGAGGTGAAGGTATTAACTACGAGATCAAAGAGCAGACCCTAACAGCCAGGCTTCCCTATGGCTCTCCTCCAAGTCATCCTAAAAAGCACTTCAGAACCTGCTCTTGTGACTCACGTGGTGGCACTTAACATCAGCATGAGAGGGGTCGAGGCTGGAGGAGGGCTGACCTGGGTGGGAAGTGTAGGGTTCAGATTTTAATTCCTTTGTCCCTCAGTCACCTAATCCATAAAACAGAGATAATAATGATCAGTTATCCCAGAAGGCTATAATTGATTATTTGTTAGGATCATCAAGAACTTAGCAGGAAGGCTTTAAAGACCTGCAAGTCAATTAATTATTTTATCATTATCATTGCTGATAAATTCTATGACTTTCCTCCTTTTCCTTTGTGCTGTTTAGACTGGGAAGGTTTTGAGGTGAACTTTCTTCCTGCTTGATCATCTAGTGCATGTCAGCCCAAGACATATCCCAGCTGAAGTCCTGGGGTGTTGTTACAATAAATAAGCAGAATTTTAATAGTAAGTTCTTGAGACCAAGGTTTATGTCCCTCTGGTATTGACCAGCAGGAGATCAGACAATTGCAGCAACTTGAGGAACACACCTCAACCACACCTCAACCTGCAGTTGGTGTGTAGGTCCACACCACACTTAGACCAGGACAGGTTGTGGAAGATCTCATTTTATTATGGCCTCGGGACACTGAGCTGGAATGGTTCTAACAGGAAGGGGAAAGTTATTGAGCCACAAGCTTTCTCTCAGATGGTTTTCTCTTCAGAAGTTTACTTTACCTCTCAAATTAAATTTTTTGGTAATATTCAATACCTTTATTTAAAAAAAAAAAAAAAAAAAAAAAAAAGGCACAAAGTTGTAGCAGTGTGTCCACAGTTATTTATTACCTGCCTCATGGTCTGAACAAATATGATTTTGTTACTCTGTGTTGTCAATAGAAGCAGCACATATGGTTCTGGTTGACAAAATTATGATAAAATTCACTGTATCCTAAAAAATGATTGAAAAGTTTGCAGATGGTTTCTGGGCATACAAGGAGGGGGAAGGATTGAATTTCAACAAAAGAGTTGCCAAGTTTTTTTCTCTTCTTACTGTTCACCCTGTTTCCACATCTCAGCTTTTCTCTTATTAGATACTAGGGCAAAGCAGGTATCCAGCCCACAGGTCATATGTTTCTCTTTAGCTCTTGGCATTCCATCACACTTTGTCATGTTCGCATTATGTTAGACCCAGGTTCACTCACAGATAAACGTGAGGTGACATCATAACCAAGAGTCACAAACAGCAAACCATGATGAACAGGAATCTAAGGAGTGTCACATTTGCACCCCAAAAATGTCACATTTGAGGGCCGTTTGGTCTTATATTTTGAAGGTTTCAGTCTAAATTTTGTCTTTGTTGTTTGATTGTTGTTGTTTTTCTTAAAATCTCAGTTCTGCTCTCAGTTCTTTTATTTCTCAAGGGACAAAAAGTGGGGAGCGGGCCAGGAACTGCCAGCCCAGATCAGATGCTATCTCATGTCTTGTTGGAGCTGATAACCCCCTTTTCCTGAGCACCATTCACATGGTGAAGATAACCCCATCTGTGAGCTCTGCTGTAGCTGCTCCCTATGCTTTTGGAAATGATGGAAAAGTCCAGGCAAGCCCTGCTTCTTGTGTTTCATCTCCCAAACATCTTTACAATGAGATTTCACCCATCATTTAGCAGAACTTTTTTCTTCTACTTTGTCTTTCTGGGGAAAATATTTACTTCACATTCTGCCTGTACTTGAATGCAGCAGTAATTCATGTCCCAGTAAGCCAAAGCCTAGGTGGGCTGGCAGATGGGACAGCCCCTTGCACATCGGTGTCACCTGGGGCTGGAACCTGCAGGCTGGAGCCTCTCAGCCTCCTGAGATTCCAGGGATTTTGAATTAAGCACTGCACACTGGGACCAACCTGCTTTGCTAAAACCACTCACAGGGAGCACCTCTCACTCCCTCATGCTTTCCAGGAATTTGTAATGGACTTCAACCTGTCACAGATGTTATTCTCTCTGTGATGCTCATGGCAGTTGATGATCTGCTACATCATCACCTCTAAAAGTTGTTCAAACCCTGCTGTACACATAGGTGTGCAGGTCCACACTCCACATGGTGATCATCATGGGCTGGAAGAACAGAAACCTGGGCAGAAGGTTCTTCTTCCCCAGGAGAGGGTGGAAGAATGACATCCTCGCCATGTCTGAACAAGAGGCAAGCTCTGAACTCTGTCCCTACTCTTTCATTTTAGCCATGTTAATGATGGATAATACTAAATACTCAGAATTCATTCAACTTGCCAGAATATTCCCACCTCTGCCCAACCTGTCAGTGGCCTTTGGCAGCTGTTATCCTGCCTGCCCAGGGATGTCCATGGAACAAGTCAGTCTAGAGAATGTGGGTAATTGTTGAGGAGAACATCTGGAGGGTGTCATTGGAGTATTAGTAGCTCTCCCTGTCTATGAGCTGTGCCCAAACATGTCAATAAGTTTCCCAACGTGGAATTATTTTTTTATAACAGGATACATGTGGAAATTCACATTTCAGTGGTGGCCAGAAGTGGCTCTTTTCTTCTGCAGAAAGATTTGTAACCTCTTCTCCAGGCTACTGTAATGTAATTCATTTGGGTCTTCCTTCACAGAGTGCTCAAAGGCCACGCTATTACCAAACACATGAGCATGAGCTTTCAGCCATGAGATCATAAGAGTTCTGCTCCATGACCTGCACCATTTGCCCACTGTCCAGCAAGCATAGTGGAATGCCAGCTGTGGCACCAAGCTGAGGGTCCACCTGTCCTGTACGGCTAAGACAGACAGCAAGGGATGGGCTAGGTCAGGACAGGAACACTGCACATGCACAGCACAAGGGACAGAGTGTGGAATGCAACAGAGGGACATTTCCCATCCCACTTCTGCACCCACCAGCAGCAGCCACCTCTGAGCATTTTCTGTGCTCTGTACACATCCTAGATGTGAGGGAAACAGAATGTGCCAGGTACAGATGATCAACCAGAGAAAGACAAGGATGAAACAGGCTGTGCCTTCTTCCTGGAGCTGCTTTCCTCCTAGTGGAGACAAGAGTGGGTGGTTCAAGAAAGGCTCAAGGTTCAGCCAGCCATATCTGTTCAGTCAAAAGGATACCTGTCCTCCAGCAGAGTGAAATATCTCCTGTAGGCAATTATCTGGTTGCAAAAAGGATATATTTTGCAAAGTCTTTGCCGTGCAAAACCCTGTCCATAGCCAACCTATCTCCAGCCTCTGAATTCCATCTAAACCTATGTTCTTATTCAAGGAGTCTACAAGCGCTTATTAAAACGATCAGTTTGGCTACCACAATGACCCCAAACAAATGCAGCAGCTGGAAGATCTTAGCAACAACTCAAAGAACACCCTTGCAGAACACCACACATCACATGTATCCCAAAATACCACACCTCTGAAGAGGTCCCTGTTACAGAGGCTTTGAGAGGTACAAAGGGATCAGGGGAATGCTACCTCCAGCTTGGACAGAGAGCAGCAAGCTTTTACGCCTTGTCTGAACTGCCACCTTCTGCCTGAGGCACTGAGAGGCAGGATCAGTACTCTGCCTTAGCACAGACCCTTGACGTGATGCTAAACCTCTAACCCACCAGTTCAGAGGGAAGAATTCCACCCAATAAACCTTTCTGACATGCAATAAAATAACACATTTATTTACTTGCTTGAACCCACCAATGTGCTGCTCATTTCAGTGATTGATAGAATTGGGTTATAATAAGCATACTTTATTATTGAAAAATTTAATTTAAGGTTTAAACATAAAACAAATGGTATTTTCAAATCTATTTTAATGAAGACTATCAAAACCATTCCATTGCCATAAGGGAAAAATTCTGTCTCCATATCTGTAATGTATATATGCATAAAATCTTCAGCCTACAAGTCTAAGTCGCCTGTCCTTCTATCAATCCATCATTCTGAAAATAGAATACAGAAAGCCTTATTTTTTCACTTAATTTTCATTAGATTCTTGAGGGAATTAAAATAACACAATAATGGGCAAATTCTGCCACTACAAATCCAAATGACAGCAATGAATCTACTTACAGGTGGAATTTGGCCCAAACTCCAGCGAGAAGTGCCAAATACAGAGCAGACACCCATAAAAGTGTACTTAGAGCTCAGGCATGCCAGGTGGGTAAATAATGTCCTTTAAATTCATACAGCAATATGAATGCCTTCCATGTGCCACAGGGTAATGGATTGGCTGGAGGGACAGTGGTGCTGCTCCTGGTGTGCTCCGTGGTTGTGGGCAAAACACTGTCAGGTCAGTGGAGAGCACCAACAAGGCTCTTTGCTCTTGGGACAAAGCCCATGCCAACAGAGCTGCACTCCCACCCATGCTTCTAAAGAGGATTTTCCTTATACAGGGAAATGGAAGATTTCTAGCGTGCCTCCAATGAGGGGCAACGTGATGCCTGGTACTCACAGTAATGGACTCAACACATCCATCTTCATTCAGGCCTTTCCTGCACAGATGTTAGCTAGGCAATCTCTGCAAGCACCATGCTAGAAAGCACAATCCAGCAACCACCAGGACATCCCTGGTCTTTCAGCAGGACCAGAAAGGGTCACCAGGTTGTGTGCATTGGTTCCCTCTCTTTCCATGCATCTTGTGCCATCCATCCCCACATACACACCAGGGAAGAAAATTTTGGAGGATTTACTGAGAAAAGAACTCTACAACGCTTCTCCCTGGTGCTGTCCAGAGACCTCCTCATTGTCAGCATGGACATCACCTTTGTTATCTTCAAAATAAGAAAGATCTCTGTCATGCCAGAAGAAAACTCTGTTTCTGAGCCCCTTTCCCTTTCTCCTCTTTCTCCATACCTGGGAGAAGTGAAAGGTTTCAGATGACTGCTGTGGAACAGAGGTTTTAGAGAATAGACTCCCTGCTCCATCCTCTCAGTTGAGTGGCTGGAAAATGCCTCTGCCCTGATCCCCACCCACCCTGAAAGGCTCATCTGCAGACCCCACATCTAGAATGAAGTCCTTGCTGAGGGAAACCAGGCAGAGGGCCATCTGCTCCCAAAGCATGGCCCTGGGCAGCTAGACCTGGCTTAGGTGAATACATCTGCCCACTGCTGGCTCAGCTGGCCCCACTCTCCTCAAACCCCCTCTCAATTCCTGTCCCAGTATTTGTGCACACTGGCAAAAATATTGTTTTCATTTGAATGCATTTAAATAAATAATTGGTGGCTGCTGCTCGTTCTGGGTGTGCAAAGCCTTAGCCAGGCACTGAAGTTCAGGGGTAAGGATAACAGAACCATGTTACGGATGCTGGGAATGTTCTCATTCACATTTTCTTGACTCTTTTTTTTTAAAGTCACCTCAAACCACAGCTGAACTTTAAAAGTGCAAGGCATGGACTGGATTCTTATTTGATAATTTTTAAGTGCTCATCTCTATTCCAGTTTAGTTTGCTCAGTGCCCCAGTAAATCAAGAGATGCGTTTCGTCAGCAGCTCAAACCCTTCACACATTTTGCCTTTTTGCAGAAATTTCTCTTTGGAAATGACTTACTCTTCCCCTGGATGTTCCTTTGATGCAGATCTATTGTTTCAGTGTAAAAGAAATGTATTCCTTCAGCAGGTTTATGCCTTCAGTGGAATTTGTGTAAGCAGGTTCCACTGCACAAACACAAAAAGCCCTAATACATGCAGGCTGGGTCTACATCGCCGTCAGATGTCAAGTTTGATGACTGATGGTACTTACACAGATTTACACAACAAAAAGTACATTAAAAGGACGTTAAGATTGTGAGTCAATGTCACAAAAGCATGGAAATTCACATTTCAGGATTTAAACATCCAATATTGACATGGAATGCTGAATATTAAACGGTATCCCATTAGAGTTCAGGCACTGAATAATTTTTAATCTGGACTATTAATTTCCTGAATTTTGTTGTTCTCTCTGCCTCTTAAAGCTTTCACATTTTTAATTAAGTTTTTGT
This sequence comes from Ramphastos sulfuratus, assembly GCA_013399055.1. Classification (NCBI taxonomy): domain Eukaryota; kingdom Metazoa; phylum Chordata; class Aves; order Piciformes; family Ramphastidae; genus Ramphastos; species Ramphastos sulfuratus. The sequence goes on along the minus strand of WBNM01018116.1, from coordinate 121,587 downwards.
TGTGTTTGTGTCCTTGCCTCGTAATTTCTAAGTTGCTCCTTCTGTGGCTAGTATAATTACATAATGTATGCAGCCTGTATGGGAGCTTAATTGGAAATGTTAACCAGGATACATATGGAAATCATAAAGAGCATCCTCAGACTTGGGAGAGTCAATGTTTCTGCACATCAGACAAGGTTTACAAATCATTGTTTCCAGTATTATTCCCTAATAAAAACAATTACACCTAATGCCAGCCCAACTTGGACTCAAATTATGAATAATAAGAGGAATAATTAGTACTTACAGAATCCTTATCACCACGGGGTTACTGGTTTCAGAGGGAAAACAGATTCAGGGGTTAAGTGACTTGCCAAAGGGCGGACTTGGAGTCAGTGTAAAACGAAAAAAAAAAATAAAAAATTCAAAGGCCACGCTTCGAAACCCTGCGCCTGGAACCAGGCACAGGCAGTGATATTAAACTCCCTCTTTGATGGCTTGACCCCCTCCCCCACATCTCTGGCATTATCCTTACAACCGCCTTTTGGATCCAAACCTTTCAGATGTTGAATTGCTCTTAGGAGATGGTGAGCACTAAAAGAAATGGGGACTGAAGGTGCTTAGAAATGTGCACAACCAGAGCGATGTCAAGTTAAAAATAGCAAATCGTATTTGGAAATCTATTTTTGTAACCTTACAAAAAATTTGTCCTGAGTTTACACCTCTTCGGCCAGGCCTTATCCTGCTGGATTTCTCCCCAGCTATTTCACAAGGCCTCCCAGTAGAAGCATGCAGCAAACCCAACAGCATGCTGTAACTTTAACTAGCAGCCTTACAGTCTCGCTGCAAGAGGAGCAGGAATATGCAAGTTAAACCAGTGGATGAAAAAAAATCTCCCCTGTGATAACTATTTGCTACGCTCTGGGAAGGGGCTGGGACAGCTCGGGAGGAAAGGAGAGGAGTACTGGGTGGGGGGAGGCAAAGTGTGGTGAGATAAACCAGGAACTGCTACTCTGAATACAATTTACGTTTGCTAATTCCATTTCTATCTCTATGGAAGTGAGGCTCCATCTTACAGCACGGTGCAGCCATTTTGAGCTCCCCACGAACCAACCAAACAGAAAATAGTGTCCCTCTCAGACCGTGGCATTGGCTTAAGTGAGGATGGGAGCTAAGTAGTGGCTAATGCATGATTAAGGCCAATATCAATTAAAAATTATATTTTCCTAATTATCTCAAGACTAGTCTATAATTCCAGGGCCAAAGGAATCGTCTCTCTCCAGATGTGCTCCCATGTCAACACTTTGGTGTTAAATCATTATTAAAGGACACTGGTTATGTGGAAGTGCATTATTTGCCCCTCCAGACATCAGGTCATGGCTTGCTGAGCAGTTTTTCCAGAGTCTGAGGGAAAGTGTACATCAGTATTTACCTGCTCCTTGGGTGGGTAATGAATGGATGGGTCTGACGTGCTCTGGAAGAAATGTCAGGTTCTGAAAGTAGCAGCGAGTGCACCAGAGATAATGTCTGTTCATAAAATATTGGGGTTTCATGGTGACATTTCATGTCCCTAGATCAAAGTCTACAATCCCTCTTCAGTCACTCCTAAAATAGGGATTTGAGAATCAAGAGAAAGTCAGTTTCCATGGAGGGAAGTTGTCTATGGGTGTATTTCAGGTGGTTTCACCTTTTCCTCCCCATCAGAAAGCAAAGAGAAATTGAATTACTAAAAGAGAGGGTTTCTCACTATAGCCAAGATCCCATGTTTGACATTTGGACACAAGATCTTCCAAAATATGAAAGAGTGGAAGAGGCTGTGCTCCAACCAGACTGTCACAGGCAGGGTTTCTGGGAATCCCCTACCTCAAGTGGCTCTTGGAGCTGAGCTTTTGAAGGAGTTGAGGGGGTTCACATTTCAGTTGATACTGATAAAGCAGTTTCAGCCTCTGTTCTGACTGAAGACAGTGCTGTGGGAGTAGTGGCAAGAGCTCCTTGTTCTGGACTTCAGCAAAAGACCGTTACCAGTAACATGAAAAAGCTGCATTTTAGCAGATAAATTATCAAAGGAAACAATTGCAAGCATCTCCTCACTGATTCAGCCCTGAGCCCAGGCTCCTTTTCCCATACCAGCAGGCAGTCACCAATACCTCCTCCCCAGCAAGGCTGAGAAGGGCACTTTATTCCTTCCAGGTGTCCTGCACTGCTTTATTTACGGTCTCACTTTCTTTCCTCATGCGAGAAATCCTAGCTTTTAGCCAGCTGTAAAGGATTGGAAGATGCATTTGTAAGGGGAAAAAAATTAGTGATGCTCTTTTCTCACCAACCTTTGCACACTTTATTAGGTGGGAGATGTTCCAGTGTTCTTAAAGCAGCCCCGCAGCAGCTTCGGTGTCTGACCTGCCAGCAGCAACGGTCAAGGGCACTCAGTGCATTAGTCCAGAAACCAGCTGAAACATGGTCCTCTCTGATAAACCTGGGCTCTGGCCCTAGGTAAAGCTCCCTGCAAGGAATGAAAAAGAGGACAGACTTGTATTTCTGTTCTTTACAGTTTGGACAAAATCACAGCAACTCCACCTAAATATCTCAGGAGCAAACACTTCTCTCCCAGTCACCTTTTCCTACTCCAAAGTGTCATGGTGGCAGGGATGGAGAGAAGAGATCCCCACCAGTGCCCACCCAAGCAGCATCTGATTAACCCAAAATGACATTTAAAAGCTACTGCTGCTGCACCAGAGCCCATTAACCCTCTAGCTGGATGCATCTCCCTTTAAAAACACAAATGGCACATTCAGAGAGAACCAGTTGCACATTACCAGTTGGTCCTCCAGCTGTGAATTCACACCAACAGAGTGTCATGAGTTGTTTTTCTCTGTAAAAGCAAGCTCAGGGCACAGAGAACGTGTTGCAGCAGTTTCATGATGCTCAGGATCCCTGTGGGGCCAAAACCAGGCAAAGTTCAGCAGCATCAGATAAAGCCCAGAGCGTCTGTCCTTGCCACAGAGCTCCTACCAGAAGCATGTCCTGCAGCAGACCAGGCTCTTGGTCATCAGAAAGGTGACATGGAAATGTGCCGAGGGCTTGGTTTTGCAACAGAGACACCTGAAGGACCCGGCAAAGTTGTTGCTTGAAAGAAAATTAATCTTGGGTTTATCAAAATGAAGTGTCAGATACCTTTATGCATATGCTAGAGACACCCTACCCTGCTCAGTTAATGGCAGGTTATTCCTTTTCTTATGCTGTCAACTATTGTTACTGATTGTTAATAGCATTAATATTTCCATCACTTAATTTATTTTATTAATCCCATTCAGGTTTACCATTACCAGCATATGAACTGTAAATAGCAATAATAATGCCATCAAGGTTAATATCAGTGATGCTGAAGGGTATTATGTAAAACACAGCCTGTGAGCAGCAGTGAGACAGGCGCCTATAAAACCTCTCCCGCGATAGCGGGGGGTGGGTTAAACAAAGGTCTTGCACAGATTTACAGAATTGCGTTATCTTCTGGAAGAGGTGAAGATTTAAGACCAAAAGCCTCCTTTAAATTTCCTGTAATGTTCCCTCCTATCCCCCCCACCGTTAAAAATATAGCCAGAGAATATTCTTAAGGAGCAGCATTTTTATCTTAAATTATTAAAAGTCTCGTTGTGGGGTTGGTTTTCTCCTAAAAGCCAAGGTGGTGGGAACAGACAATCTGTCAACTTTCCAAGTGCCATGTGCAGGTGCTGGGGTGAGCATGGACAGCGTGAGGGAAGGGGCTGTGTGAGAGCACAGGACATATGAGATTAAGGCTGTACCCCTCAAAACCCAGTGCCAAATGCTGGAAGGGGGAGGTGGCTGCCCAGGGGCTCGCACCCCCAGCTCTGTATGGAGCAGACTCAGCTCATGCCAGGTGTTGGAAATATTTCAGCTGTCGGAGGCACAGCTGCTGTCCAGTGCCCCCATGGGGCTGTGCTGCTGATGGGCCAGCAATGGGAGGATGGGGGATGAACCGCCCGCGCTGCGTGTGGGACGTGCTGGCATGGGGTTGAGCATTCAAGTATCAGCCACGCCTCTGGAGGACACGTGTGGCAGTGTCACCTGAGGCACACAAAAATGTCCTGCAGGGCACATGTGGCATGAGCAGCACTTGGAGGAGATCCCATGGTAGGACCCCAATACTTCCAGCACTGGCCATGTTGGACTCTAAGCCCACCAGCCACGCTAACCACTGCTAGCAGGAAGCACAAGGGCATTTCACAGAATCATAGAATTGTCAGGGCTGGAAGGGACCTCAAGGATCATCTAGTTCCAACCCCCCCTGCCATGGGCAGGGACGCCTCACACTAGATCGAGTGTCCCTGGGCACTGTTCTCCAACAGCTCCACCATGCTGCAGACTCAGGGTGCAGGCAGGTGTTTGTCCCAAGAGAGCAGGGATCCCATCAGCAGGGAGCACGCTGCATTGCCTATTCTCTCTGAAACAAAAACACATATGCTAGCTAAAGGTTTATCAACAGTTAAAAGGCCAAATTATCTTTATGTAGACTATTATTCTCACAACTGCAAGTCTGATGGCACACTGAGGGGATGCAGGTTCTGTGTGGTTATCACCATGACCTACAGGTAGCCTAGTGCAGGGTACCACTGGGCCATTGTTGTCTCTTCTCCCGTGGGTGAACCCGTGGACCATGGCAGTACCAACCAGAGGGGAAATACCTGGGGACATCCCTCTTACAGAGCTGGCAACCTAATGAAATGTTTGCAAGTGCTGCTTTGGAAAGAAGGGGGTAAAAATTCAAGAATGAGAACTTAAATCCTACAGGAAGTCCAGGAAGCTGCCAGTGAGGAGGCCACTGATGAACACAGTAGTTCATGACAATCTGGAGACAGGCTCCGTTTGCCCGTCTGAGATGGATTTCTGAAGGTAAAGAACATGCTGGCTTCCTCTGTCCGGACAGGGTGATTTAGTGTTCACACCACTTTATTTGTGGGGAATCTGTAAAAAGGATGGAGCTATAAAATATCTTTCTGCTCATTTTTCATGGGTGCTGCTGCAGAGGCTTCAGGAGACTGCCAGGGCAGAGGATGGAAAAGGCCGTTTGCCATGGAGGAAGGCTTCATCTTGCGGTAGGAAGAGGCCCGTCGACACAGACCCTCCTTTCTTTGTTACATCTGCCTTGCCTTCCTCAAAGAATTAAATTAGATATACAAGGGAGAAAGAGAGAGGGAGAGGGGGAGAGAAGGAGAGAGGGAGGGCAAGGGAGGGAGGGAGAGAGAGAGACGAGAAAAAAGGCTCAGGCAGGAATATATTTCCTATGTCTGGATAAGGGGAAGGATTCGAGGTAATTGCTTGCTTTTCTCATTGTTCTCAGCTGCCAAGCAGAGATTCATAGAGTGTCTGCAAAGATCTCTCTCTTTTTTCTTTTCCTTCTAATTCTTCACCCCCCCACTCCACACCCCTATCTACCCCAATCCCTATCCCTCCCCTTCCTCCTGCTTATTCCACCCTAGGAAAAAAAAAAAAAAAAAAAAAAAAAAGTAATTTGTCTGGTTTATTTATGATGCAATGAAGGTATGCTGAACACATCGGGATAACCTGACACTGGTCAAACTATCTGTCAGCAAAGAAGAACTGCCTTCATACTCCAACGAGTGCATAATTTAACCATTTCTCTGCTGGAGGGCAAGGCGCACCCATCCATTCCAAACACCAGGGTTTGTCACCGCTCCCCTCACACTAAAACCCTGCTTTGTTGCACCCTGGCAAAACCCAGCATTTGACATGTTTTCAATCAACCCTTTATCTCCTCATTTTCACTAGTCATACACAGATTGTCTGCATGTAATAAAACTTCTACTTGGGAAAATATAAAATGATTTGAGATATTCATATGAAAGCCGAGTCCCAAAACAAGATGGAACATACAAATCTGCCAGCTATGAAACCAATTCAGAATGGATTTAGGACCCGGATAGAGCCAGACAATTGGATGCTGAGTATGGGGAAGAAATAGTAATGCCTCAGGTCTGAAAGAAGTACATCTAATCCTGTCCTCCTCATGCACAGGGAGGTAACTGCTTCAGCTCGGGGAGAAAATGCAACCCAAACAGCAAGCAGGGTAACAGGGAATGTGAGGTGCAGGAGAAGAGGGAAAAAATAATTAGCAAATAATATTCCAAAATATTTGAAACGTGAGCCCTGAATTTAAAAAAAAAAAAAAATTAACTGTGTAAGGGCTTCTTTTAATTGATAAAAACAAACCAAACAAAACCGGTCCACACAAGCCCTGCTGAGATAGGATGGAGGAAAGAAGAGGAAGGAATTATGAGTTGCGTTCCCCCATTTTAAATGAGCCACAGTATCTCTCCTGTCTCCCACCCCAGCGCAGCAAGAAGCATGCCTGACACCATGCTGGCAAAGCACCGTGCCCAAGGAGCCATTTTCCTGCCTGGACTTTGCCAGCAGCCCCCACCACACCATGCCCTGTGGCATCCCTGCCCCGCCAAGGACAGCATGCTGCCCAGTGATCCTGTGGGCTACACAAGTCCCACACAGCAGGGCCGTTAGCAGGGTGACCCCTAGTACGAGACAGAAAGCAGCATGCTGAGTTTGGGCAGATCTGTGAGAACAGCATGAAAAACAACATAGGATTCGGCCCAGAGCAGCAAGTTCCCGCAGTGGGAAGCCCTGCCGGGCAAGTCTGCCTGAGTATGTGGGATCTGAGCAGGCTGGGAATATTCTGATGTTTAATAAACGGCAGAAGAAAGTACGAAAAATCAAAAGGGGTTTTGTGATATAATGCAACGTGTGCAACAGGGATCAGGGAAGGGACTCGGGAATAAGGGGTTTGATGAATAGCTTCTGCTCGTGATATTTATTTCTGAGGCACACCAGCACTCGCCTTCCGCTGTAAGCAAGGAAGAAAAGATTTTATGAATGGGAATATCTAGAGCAAAAGGGAATGTAAAATGGAAGGGAGATAATAGGAAGGGTTGAGTCAAAGCCAAGAGGCGTTCCCCGGGACAGGCGAGTGACAGCCACCATCCACAGGCCACCCTCACTGGACAGTCACCCTAGGACTGGGATGCTAGGAGCAGGCATCCTCTACAGCTGCCAGGCTGCTCCTATCCATCCTTTTGGGAAGGAGGGATGACAAAATGAAAATCAGTTTTTATTCTGCATTACTGAGAAGCCGGCATTTGGGTCTGACAGCTATTTTCCTTTGTGAGATTATTTAGGAGTCAATCGTTACAGCTATTCCTGTGCTCACCTAGAACTACACATGTATAAAACACACATTAAGATAAAAGCAAATGCATTTGGCAAAACATAAAAATAAAGACATATTTGGGATATGGGGAATCAATTGATAAAAGGAGAGATTCTATGGTAGATAGATCAGAAAAAGACCCGAGATGCTGTTTGTCCTGTCACTGGGGAAATCCCAGAGCCGTACAGAAATGATGAACATGCAGCTGGTTTTCAGACAAAAATTGCTCCAGAACAATTCATGTACCTGGGACCTGTCCATTTTACTTTCCTCTTCTCTTTTATTTTTTCACTAGCAAATGAAGAAATAAAATGAGATGACAAGATACAGCCAAGCTTTTTTTAATTCGCAATCATTTTAAAATATGAAAGTACCAATCTAGGCAAATCCAGCAAGCTTGGATTTTATTCTCAAATCATAACTAAAATTAAAACTAGTTAAAACAATTCAAATTTGTCAAGAAAAAGCTACAAAGAAAGGGAAATATTCTCTGCCTGTTTTTAACCTGAACCAATTTGTTAAGGCTGTTACAAAGCCGAAAGCAGGACCTTAATACCTGAAACAGTTACGTTAATTTAAAGCTAGGAGCCCAAATAACACCATTGTAATTCTGAACAGGTTGTTTTCTCTCCTCAAATCCAGAGTTAAAACCTACTAAAATAAAATGGCAAGAGCCCTCTCGGCAGACAAGCCCCTCCAGAAGAAGCTGTACAGTTCTGAAACCAAATTTCTGTTGGGGATTTTCAAGTACCCATACTTTGTGTGTGCGGAACAAGTGGGATTATTGCAGTGGGGGGATCAGATCACTCTACCGTCTGCCCCAGCTCCTGGCAGCCACCCGACAGCCCCCTCCATGAGGCCCTCTTTCAGCAATTCCTCTGCCATTTTGGCGACTTCTTTTTTATGTGACTGTGCCCCAGAGAGCCCAAACCACGTTGCAAAATAGACTAGACTGCCCCAAACCAAAATTTGCTATTACCAACATTTCCAGCGTCTCTTCTTCCTGGAAAGCAGAGGTGTGCATATGCTGATGTGAGGGAATTTGCTCCAAGTCAGTAAGATTTTAGTTTAACTGGGTACTTGGAGCAAATGAATATCACACTTTGGAAGATAAAAGAATTCCCATTCTGTTTCAAAATGTTGGAATTTTAGAAGTAGAGAATATTTGCAAATAAAAAAATAACAACAATAAAACACAAATTTAAAAAAAAAAGAACTTTTTTTTTCTAAACCACATACACAAACACAAATTTAAAGGGAAAGAAAGAATTAAACAGACAGGCAAAAGAAACTTGAAAAATAAATTCATAGTTCTTAGCAGGGTGACGGTCCCTCGGATTACAGCTCGCTGCAATGTCCAGGGCTGGCTTTACAGTCACTACCTATTTTTGTTTACATGTTCCTTTGCTGTAATAAAACCAAATAACAAAAAGCAAGTCCTATTAAAACTGGAACACATCTGCATGGGGTTTTTTCCACCTTTGATGAGTTCTGGGCACAGGGAAGTGCACAACCATTTCCACACTGTTTGAAAATAACTATCAACAACCTCTATAATGTATTTTCAATGGGAGCTTGTTAGCAACACCAGAGATTTTTTTTTTTCCACCAACTCCAGAATACTTAATACCTAAACTGTTTTATCATTTGGCTGCTGAGTACTTATTTATCACAGTCATGTGCTTTAGAGCCTCACACCAAGAGACCCCAATATTTTTCTGGGCTCTTTGTAAGCATGAAAGAAATGGAGATGGAATAAATACTGCTTTTCAAGTGCTGTGTAGGTGATACTCCAGTGGCTACAGACTGGCCACAATTCAGTGTTTGCCTCACTCGCAGGCTTTTCCCTTTTTGGATGGTGGTTTAATTAAGGCATTTGCCTCTCCCATCCCAAATATGGTTAAATTTTAAAGCATCCATGCAACCTTGCCTTTTTTTCCCCCTTTTTGATGATCCCCACCCATTCCTGCAGCACAGTACCCCCTTATTCCCACACCCCAGTACCCCCTTATTCCTCTAGCCTAGCCCACTCGCTTCCCCATGTGAGGTTTTTTTTCCTCCTTCTCCTGAAATCTCAGCTGCTCTTTCAGCTGGCCTCACGCACTACAAGGGAATAATTTGCTTTCATAATTTAAAATTTTTCTATGCTCACGTCTGGTTGTTCGTGGGGGATGCTCTGGGATGCAGGCAGAGCGGTTGCAGCGCAGCATGGATGGCGAGTGCCCTCTGCAGGAAAACCACCCCAGCCCAGCCTGGAATCACCCTCAAAGGAGGAGAAAAAAAGCAAGCCAACTCCTGCTTTATTATTTTTTTCTTACTCATTTAATTATGACATAGTACATCAGTGCTGACAGCTGCAGGGAGTGCTGCTGGAGCCCTGGGCTGAATTCCCCTACGAGGTCCCAAAGCTGCTCCATCCAACCCCACCCGCGGGCTATCCTGCTCTGGCTGAGTCCAACCACGTTAAATACAGGAGCAGATCTAAGAGGAATGTTCATTTGCAAGGTCATGTTTTATGGCAGGCTCTGAAATCCCTGCCACGTATCTTAGAGTGCAGACAGGCAGGACTCCTGCTTCTCCCGCGGACGGAACTTTTATTGATTTTTCCCCCAAAATAAGCTCTTTAGGAAATTCCAGATGGAGCCGTGCTCAGACATCTGCCCAGAGTGATGGTGCTGACGATGTGCAGCAGGCACTGCTCACCCTCCATTTCAAACACCACGTTCTGGTCCAGCCCATGTGTATATTGGTGAAGCCCACGCAAACCAACGGCCAGGGGAAAGCTGCAATGGCAGATTTAAATAAAAGCACCCCAAAACAAAGAGCATGCTTTTGAGGTAGGTCTCTAACAGGCACCTTGGCAAGCCAGGGCAATACCAGGTGTCTTGGATGCCTTGGAATCCAAGGCCGGCTCGGCGCGGGGACCCAGCTGCCGACTGTATCACCAGCCACGGTTCCGTTCCCCCAACGCAGGCGTGGGCATTGCGGAAGAGGGTGGGATTAGGGAAAAAACTATGCTCTGAAGGGAAAGCATTTCAGAAGACGTCATGAAATGAGAATTTACTACTCTTTTCCAAGAGCTAATAATGCCGGCACAGCACAATAGGCATAGCTCAGCGCGCACGGGCAGGACTTCAGGCTCTTTATGTGTGTGTCGTCCTCCCCTTTAAGAATATCGCTTATACGAACATCACCGCGGACTTTTCCTTCAGACTGTGTACAGAGCAGCAGGGGGGCTGATGAGTGCTCATTTTTTTACATCAGTCTTATAAATTGCTCTCCCCATTAATTGTTTCCATGGAAACAATGCATTTGGCTTGTATGGGGATCCTGAAAAAATTTTAATGGGATTCTTAAAAATGAGCAGGAGGTGGGTGCTGGGTAGAGTAGGTGCTCTCAAACACCCTCAGAAAAGATCCAGCACAAGTTCTAAGGAAACGTGCAGTAATTGCTTGTTTCCAAATGTTGCTAGAGTGAGCCCAGATTAAACTCCGGATCTGAAAACATTATTCAAATGACCAGGGAAAAAAAAAAAAAAAAGAAAAGAAAAAAAAGAAAAAAATAATAAAACAACCATAAAAATGAAACAAAAGGGCAAGTACAGATTACGTGACAGCACAGACAAGAATTTTCAAACACCTCCTAGCAAAACACAGCCATGAGACCATGACCAAATAACAATTCTTTAATGTCACAGCCTTAACTAATAATTTAAGCATGAGCAGTCCTTGATAACCCATCAGATCCTCCAGCAAATGCTGTGCTCCTTGCAGAATCCCCATGCATGGCTCTGACAGGGACAGCAGCAGCTACACACAGGCTGCTCTGGCAGCACAGAAAGGCACACACCAGCCTCCCCTTCTCTGCTCTTCCTACGCCTGGGAGGATTTTGCTTTTAATTTTTTTTTTCCCCAGCAGGGAAAGTATTTGTATTACAGGGTATGAAACTAGTCCAACATGAAGCATATTTAATTTGGAAAATGTGTGGCTAAATGCCACTTGTTATGGGATTAGTTAACAGCTGCAAGTCTGCTACTGTGGAAAGAAAATTTTTTTCAAACAAAAAAAAAAAAAAAAAAAAAAAGAAAGGAAAAAAAACCCCACCAACACCAAAGAAAAGGATCTAACAGAGAACTGATATGTGCCATCTCCCAATCTGCGCTGTGCTACCTCCAGTTTCTCAGCTCGCTATGGGGTTGTCCTCACTTCACTGTCAGCTGAAGCTATCTACACTTACAAGTGAACTCCTCCCCAGTTTGCTCCAAGCCAGGGCCATCGCTGCTACACACCAGCCCCAAAGCTGCCAGCTCAGCCCCACGGTGTGATTAGCACCAGCAGCAGCTCCAGCCTCACACCAGCACGGCCAGGGCAGCCTCCAGTAAAAGCACCCTTTGGCTCTGGCTAGAGACACGCACAAGCATCAGGTTACTGGCAGCTCTCACGTTCCACCTCAGGATGATCACACAGTGAAGACAGGCTCTAAATTACTTGTTAAAAATACTGTCCTCGTCCTGAGTGTCCTATAGTGTCCTCCAACACTAAGTGCCTTTAATTAAGGAGAATATCATCTTGAACACATCAGTCACACGAGGCAAACCCACCAGCCACTTCATTTTTCCTGTCCACATGACCATGACCTCCCTGCGTGACCGCTAACAGAGGTTTTCTTAACAGTGCCAAGGAGCAGCTTTCCAGACCATAACCTCCCCCCTACCCCAAAGTGTCTCTCATTAGTATCATGTTGCTGTCCTCTCCCCTGCTCAGGAGCAGCTCAACTTCTCTTGAGCCTGAGCCCTTCCTTGGCCTCAGTGGTTGTGTACAAACTGCAAACCAGGCTCTTTGTGGCAGGCTCAAGGAAGAACATAGCTCTGAAGTCTAGGAGCTGGGAGGAGCAGTCACTTCCCAGAGAAGAAGCCACTGGAAGTCTTTGCATAGGGAGGTATAAGGATGAGGATGGCTGGAAGGGGACAAAATGTACTTCCAGAACAGCAGAAGCATTTCAGACAATGTGGCTTTCCATTCTGGCCTCCATATCTCGACGCTGCTCAACCTAGAGCAAAGCAACCTCAAATGTTTTCATTGCAAAAGCCACAATGAAAGAGATAAAACTCTCCATTTGTTACCTCATGCAAGTGGTGCTTCCCAAATTATCTTTGTGGAGGATGTATCTTATTCTATCTACTTGTCTATCTACTTCTATCTATTCTATCTACTTGGGGGGCAGGGGGACCTTGGGCTGGCTCCAGGCACAAGGTACCCTAGTGACCCACCAGAGTGAGAGGGATGACGGGGTTGTCATCAAACCCCTGAGCTTGAAGAAATAAAGGGCAACCAGAGGGATTCAGAAGGCAATCCCACTGCACCATGCAGCTCCTGTGGGACAGGTTTGCTGGAACCCTGCACCAGGGGTGCAGACTGACTCCCAAAATCCACCTGTAACAGTAACTGTCCCAGAGCAGGTATCTCAAAGCAACGCTTGTCTGCCTCATTCAAGGCTTCAGAGGGCTCTTCCCATCCCTAGGACCTCTGGAAGTTCATGTCTCCACCTTAGAGGCTCTAAGATAAACCACCCAAAGAAAAGCTTTAGGAAGACACTTACAGTCTGCCCTTGAACACAGAGGGGAGCCTGCACAGCGCCCGAGACAACAAATCTGACACACTCTGTGCTTCTGATGAGCAGAAAAATATCTCTTCCAGCTAGGCTGGTTTCATGTGGTCACAGGGCTCAGCTTGTCCCCTCTTGCCACTGCTCTTCTCCCATTCCCAGGCCATCTGTTACCTCCAGGTAACAGTTTGGCTTCTGCACCATCATACCACATATGACACAGGGAGGAGCTCTGGAAGCTCCATTTCCTTTGCAGATATGAAGTACTGTGGTTTATATTTTATCCTGAAAATATGGTTACGGGGGAGGAGGGGGGGGATATTCTGATATTCTGATATGACTAGTAAGCATGAAAGTGGCAACACGGAGGTGTGTTTGCTCCAGCCAGTCTCTCCAGAGCCGTCGATAACTACAGACTACCTGGTACTTGTTTTAATCCTGCATTTATTCTCATAACTTATAGAACAGAAATGGCACAGCCACAGCCACATAATACAGCAGGAAAATATCTCTCTGGCCATTTCCTTTGGATACCATAAACTGATTGCTTTTATGTCATGCACACATATGATCACACTCTGCTGACACACACCCCGCAATTATGCGGACAAAGATGGATGCTACACAACATTTTTCTGCTGGAAATGATACCCTGAAAGGGGGAGAGGGAGGGTAATAGGGAGCAACTTTCTTAAAATCATATTTCTGTTTTACCACTGCCAATTCCTTGACCCCAGCCTGAGGCAATGTGCATCTGCATCCGTATAACTGAGACCTGCCTCCCTACAGAAGAGTTTTGTTTCCTGAAGATCAACCAAACTGGCATCAGTCAAACTCCTGGCTGCACCTGGGTTTTGTGCTGGCCATAGGGGACACCCATGGAAAGGGAATGAGAACAGAATGATGCCATGCCCTCCAGTACAGCCTCCCTGTCAGCACATCCACCTCAGCCTCTATAGTCAGAAGCTGCATCTGCATCTTTATGCTTAATGGATCCTGATGGACTTGTCATATTGGTACTTGTTGTGCTGAGCCAAAATACCCACAGAGTGTCTGGGAAAGACCCCTAAAGGATCTTTAAACAGCACTGGGGATAAGAAGTGTGTTCATAGCTTGTGAAGTGTATCAATACCTAACTTGCAGTGATGAGCGGTAAACCAGCGCAGGAGCTTCTGCTACCTTACAGGGCTGGGTAAACCAAAAATTGCTGGTACGTTCAGTGAATAAACATAATTCCCCCAAATTCAAAACCTCATAGGGCATTATAACTCCCTTGGGCAAGCAAGAATCCCAAAGCTACATGTGAGTTTACTCCAGATGCTCCCATCCATGGGCACTTGTGCATGGCTGCACATGAGACAGAGACAGGGAGAAGTATGGTCCCCAGCCTACAATGAGCACATCTCAGCTTCAAGCACATCAGCAGCTCCTCGGGATCTGCACAGCAGAGAGGCCTCACGTGGAAAGCAGCATGCAGAAGGAAACTGCAATTTCCTTATTTTTATCTCAAAAGGGTCCAGCCTGGGTAAATTCTGGTTTTACAGCAAAAGTTTCCTTTCCTCATATTCCCTTTTAAAACTGACAGAACAAAAATCACTGTCTGCAAAATTGGAGGTTTGCAACCTCACACCCCTGGGGAGCCTGGTGAAGCTTTTTTCCATTTGTCCACATCTAAAACCAGGTCCACTTTAAGAGAAACAAGTGGGAAGTGGGTTTTACCATTCCAGAAATGAAAGGCATTTACCCTCAAGACAGTAAAACAGATCTTTTAAACCTTTCTGATGCAAGAGAGGAAATGGGAAGTTTACAAAAGTAAAGCTCCAGTCTTGCACATACAGACCTGATCTTCCTCGTGTGTGCACTCTACTGAAATCAATACAATTTCTCACGAGCAAAGCCGCAGACACACATAAACGTTTCCATATTTGACTCTTATAACAACACCAAAGTTGTGTTAGTAAAAAAAAAAAAAATTCTTCAGAGTCAATTCGAAAGTTTGCCCCACTTAAAAATTATTTATGAATTATGTATGCACTCATGTTTTTCATCAAGTCATGTCATTTATGCATTTATTTAAAGACAGTATCCAGCTTGCATGTCCTCAGAAGCAGATCAGACGTGGCTTCCCTGCCTGCAGCTGGGATTTCCAGAGCCTGCAGTGCTGGGAGTTGTCAGACATGGATGGACACAGCAACAGGTCCTAGCCCAGCCTGCACCCAGCCCATCACAGTGTGCATCCAGCCCATCACACCTTTGCTCAGTGCACAGCCGAGTTGGAGAGCTGGGGAGGCAGATGGAGAGGGTAGCTCTGTGCCAGGGAAGCTTTTGTGTCCCCTCCAGCTGCCAGCATCCCTGGGTTTGTGGTGAAGACAGTTATTTTTTAACCATCTCACGAATCTGAGCCTACAATGTCAAGACATTTCTTTATAGTGCTGCAAAAGGCCCTGGATATGGAAAAGCAACAAGTTCTACAAGGGGAAGGACAGCAGGCAGCAAAGATCAGCAGGAATTACTAATGCATGACAGAGGGATCGCTTCCCCAAGGCCTTCACAGCATCATCTTTTCTCCCACTTCATAAAGCCACACAAAGCAAATCCTCACTGCTAACCATAAAAAATGAGAACTATTTGCTAGAGACCTGATAATGTTTAAAAATATATAGTCAAACATCTTGCTAAGTGAAGGCATGATAAAGTGAAGTCCGTATCTTACACTAACCTTCAAGGTAAAATTAATAATTAATTAGTAAAGCCAGGACATGGAATGATTGCTATCAATATTTTAATACTTTTACTGCTAATTTCATTCTCCCTCCATAATCTGCTTTCTGAAAAAGCAGGAGAGCTACGTGTGCATTTTCAGCACAGCACCCTGCCTCAGCTGGGGTCAGCTCTGGAGAGGAAACATCACTCAGAAATGTGCTACAAATGTCACTTCTGTAGGGAACAAAACTCCATGTCCATCGCTTGGGTTTTGTTATGTGTTCAGCAAGAGCATGCCACTGTCCCATGCTGCATTTGCTCAACCCAGGGGCTGCTCCCATGAAGCCAGTAAGAAAAAACAGGGCTGCTTTTCATGAAGATAAGCAAAATGCAATCAAACACTTCCTCAAGCATTAGAAATATTTATTTCCCTGTCAGGCAGATGAGCAAGGAGAACGTTGGCCAGATGAGGGCAAAGGCTGGCAGAGACTGGCAGGAGTACAGGCAGAAGCAGAGGCAGGGGCACAGGCAAAAGCTGGCAGGGGCACATGCAGAGGCCACTACTGCAGAACAAGGAGCAAGTGGGTGGGTGAAGGGAAGGGAGCCAACTGCTGCCCTGGACTATTGGAAAGAAAAGTGTGTCCTCGCCTACTTTATTTACTCTTTATTAGTCTAATGAGGCTGTTTCCTGGGAGCTTAATTACCATAATAGAGACAATTCCTTTCTTAACCCTCTTTACAGGCTGGGAGAGAAAGAGCCTCTGAAAGGGTGCAGCAGAAAACAGGAGCCGCCAACAGAAAGCTGGTGTTTCGAATGGCTCTGAGCAGAGGCATGACACCTCCGGCACGTGGCCATAAATCTCATCCCGTGGGGTGTCCCCCATGTCGCTCTTGGCATGGGTGTTGCCATAGGGGGGTCCCAGCTGGGCTTCACCACCCTGTGAACCACAGAGCAGCGCTGCAGAGTTCTGCTGTAGGAAAATTAAGAGCACATGATTAATGCTACATAAAATGTGTGGGTTACCAGCCCTTTGAAATCTTACCTCTTCATCATTTTCCAGTTACAGTTTACTAATGAAATTAGATATGGCAAAGGGTTTCTTTCTTGCTTGCTTGCTTTCCCTTCCCCCCCACCCCTTAAATTGACTGTGCATTTTTTTTTAGTTAAATCAACATATTTTCCATTCCACATTCAGCAAGAAATCAGAAAATTAAATGTTGGGTTTCTTTCTGGTGCTGCTAAGGAATATTTCCACAGTGTTGCCACAACACATAGGGCGATTTACTGTATTAGAGGCACACGTCCTGAAACTCTGCACAACAGATAAACCAGATTGAAACAACTCTTGTTAGCTGGACTACTCTATACTGACCTAAAGCTGAAATGAACACAACGCTAGATCAGCTTTCCCTCCTCCCAGAAAGGTGTACTTGTTTTAAAGGCAAACAATAACATCATTATGCTCCTTCCTAGGTATATGTTGTTAAAAAAATAACGATCCTGTCTTCCAAACCTTAGTCAGCGGCTGGGTTAAAAGGAAAGCCCTGATCAGCCATCCCATGATGGCTGGGAGCTCCAGCTGCTCTGGGCTCCAGGGGGCTGTGGAGGGTAAGGCTGGACCTGACAATCTGCTTCCACAGCATTTTGCAGCAATAGACATTTTCCAAAGGTAAAGGCAGAGAGGCAGTGAGGATGAAAAGAACCAGATTGAAGAGGAGAAAATGTACAGCCTATGAAAAAAAACAACACAGACAGCAGTCTGTCCTAGCCCACTCCACTCGTTCCCGCACGATACAGACAACTGTAAAAGCAGTTGCCAAAAAGGGGGTCTGCAGCAGAATAAACTTGTGCCAGAGTCCAAAGTCCAAAACAACACAAAATCCTCTACCTTTTTTTTTTTAAATCAAGGCTCAGCATCACCTCAATGAAGAGGTTTCCCTCAGCTTGTGCGTGAACAACCACAGCTCTTGCCTGGGTGCTCCCTCTGTCCCACATCCCCATTGTCCTTGGTGTTCCTGAGGCATGGAGCAACTTGCCCAGTACCAAGTAAATGGCCTCAAGCAGAGCCACGCTGGGATTGAGGGGCTGAGATGGGATTGAGCACTGGGAAAAGGGATATTTTATGTTTTGGTGCTCTGGCTCTGGCTCTGCCCTCCTCTCATGCCCAGGCCCGTGCTGCTCCTTTTCATCACTTCTGCAAGGCAGAAGGAAATAATGGCAGATGGCACTGCCCCAGGAGCAATGGGGCCAAACATACACAGTGCAATCAACCACCACTCTTTCTTACTTTGTTTAAAATTGTGACACTGTTGGTTTTCCTAACCTTCTCCCTTTCTCCCTCTTGGCACCCTGGAGCAAGTCTGGCACGTGTCCCCTGGCAGGGCCAGACTACATGTGGTGTTTGGGCCTCTCACTGCAGGGTCTGCTGGCACATGTTCCATCACCTTGAAATGGCCATGACTATGTCTTCATTGTCAGCACAGCGCAAATAAAATGGGGTAAGACACAAAGTTATCCGGAAGCCTTGTTCTCAGGGTAGCACAGCTTTGATATAATAAAGCAGCACTGCCAAGTTCACAGCTCAGATGAGGCCAGGAGACAATATTCACACCAGTGCTACATGCACACCATGTCCAGGTGTGTTAGACATCCACCATACCCAGGTGATTTACACACACACTGCCCACTCATATTAACACATCCACCGTGACCACCACAGCCATAGTTTGCTCCCTTCCAGCACAGCTCTCCAATGCTGTCTGTATCTGGGACCACTGGCTGAGCAGTGTCCAGGGACATTAGGAGGGAATTCTTCAATTCCCTTTGGATCGTACTCTTAACAAACAGGATTTTTTGTGCTTACATAGCTATTACCATACCCTTAAACCGCCACTGTGAAAATGAAAGTGAAATGAAATAATTAAATACATTTCCCCCAAGGTTCCGCTCACCAAGTGGCCACAAGAGCAAAGAGATTTGTGCGCCTCACATTTCTCATGTTTGGATTAATGCTCTCTCTTTCTCTGTGGCAGTGTGGAGGTAAGGACTCAGCAGCCAGAAATTGCACTCTCACTAGAATTCCTATATGGATATCCCTTTTGAACACCTCCTGCGTGGTTGTTTTAACTAACATTGTGTTTATGAGCAGAACAGAGGCAGGGCTGTAAGGCAGGAGAAACGAAGGGTTTGATTTCCAGGCAGTGATGAATGGCAGGGGAGGCCAGGTCAGCCGGCTGCCACATCAAAGGGGCGGCTCAACCAGCCAGCACACTTGAAGTTAGTTAAAATGCCATCGCAATTTTCTGAGTTTTTCTTTTTTTCTTACATTTAAAGAAATTATATTTCATAGCTCTGGCTTCAGCTGTTATTTCCTGGTCTCTGATGATAGCAGGACTATAAAAAGGCACTGCCTGCTCATGTGCCAGGGAGAATTTGCACACATTTTAATTGTGGTATGATGGGCTCCTACCCTAGGCAAGAATTACGTCTTCTAAAGAGTCCAAACAAAGCACCTACCTCCAACAACCCGCTGCTGTGTGTCCCCACAACTGCCTGCGCTGCTTCTAGCCCATCAGGATTTAACTACCAAGTAATTTTATGGGTCTGGTTCCTTTTGGGCTAAAGCTTTGTAGGGCCAGCCTCATCTTGCCCCTCTCCTCTGTCCATGGAGACTATGAAATAAGGAGATTTTGGGGTATCACTTGGCAAGTGGGGTGAGTGCTAAAGCTGTGCTGTAAAGCTGAGCCAGATACAAGCTAAAGAAATAAAGTTGTATACTAATCACAGCATGGTTAGTGTTGGAATAGATCATCTGTCAGGGGCAGGGGCACTTCCCACTAGACCACATTGCTCCAAGCCCCATCCAACCTGGCCTTGAACATTTCCAGGAATGGGAGAGAAGATCTTGATCTTTCTAGGGAAAGATCTCCTGGGAAATATAACTGACTGGTGGCAGTTTCTTTCACGATCAGGCTTCACTCTGTCCACTCTCCACATTCACATGATCTTCTCCCTTGTGCATTACTCATTTATTTTATTTTTACTAGGCGTACTAAGTAATTTACTAAGTCTAAACTTTCAGTTAGCAAAAGTAAACATAGCCTCAAACTGAGTCGCAAGAGCAAGATTCATGTACTTGATGAACACTGATTCACAAAACATCATCTCTTCAAGCAAGCCTCAGCAAACAGAACCCAGCAAAGCCCTGGTAGCACAGACCCTTCTGCACACATGCCTCTGGCTGCTCCACCCTCATCCAGTAACTGCTGGGAGCGTTTTTCCAATACGGATTTTTTTCCTTCCTGGAGGAAAAGAACTGCAAGCAGCGCGTCCATGGCTCGCTGATTTGTTTTTAAACCACCGCGTTCCATGAGCGCATCTCCCGGCTGCCCGCTGCCGCGCTCGGACCCGCCTCAAGCGCCAGGATTCGGGCAGATGAACCCGGTACTTGTCTGTGCCCGAGCGTGCCCAGCCTTACACCCGCATTATGTTCCATGGCAGGAGAGCAGCAGGGGGCAACCTCGGCCCGGGAACGGCCGGTAGACGGCGCCGAGCTGGCCGCTGAGCTCCGGGGCCGGGCTGTGCTGCACCGGGGCTGAGATGGCTCCGGGACAGGGCTGCAGCGGGGTCGTGCAACAGAATGACACAACACTCCACCGGTGCCAGGCCTTGCTACGCCGCCCTCGAGTGCCCTCCACCGTGGCCAGGCCGCGCTACGCCGGAGCCCGGCCACGTTCTACAGGGGCCAGGTGCCCGGCAGCGAGGCGGAGTGCGCGCCAAGTGCAGGTGCCCTCCGCCGGGGCCAGGCCGCGCTCCGAGGCCAGGCCTGGCGCCTCGGGGAGCCACAGTCCGGGTACCGCGGCGCTGGCAGGTCCACTCCAGGATAAACCGACACTGGACAAAGCGAAGTAAATAAAATAAAAGGCACAGCACAGCCCCCCCCCGCCTCGCCCGACTCCAAGCCGGCCAGGAGGAGGCAGTGAGGGCAGGCCGACTTACCGGGGTTGGGGTTTAACTTTGCCTGCAGGCACATTTCAGCCCAAGTAAGTGCGGGCCTGGGAATAACAGGTGTTTATTGATTTCCCTGTGGTTGGTGGGGGTTTGCAGCCGCAAAGCCGCAGCAGAGAGACATATGTAATCCATATGTAACACTTCAGAAAATGAAAGGCAGCAGAAACACCGAGCAGGTGGGCAGGCTGGGGGGAAGGTTTGCCTCTCCCCTCAGTAAATTTTACCTACTTTTCCCACATCATCAATATTAGGAAGAAAGAATAAATAAAAAATAAAGAATTTTCTGTAAATCTGATCTCCCCTAAAATGACTTTTGGTGAGGATGCAGCATCCACCAAAACCAGCCCAGCCCAGGGATTCCTTCTGCCCCACCCAGGTAGTGCTGAATTTCGAAGGACGGCACCTACAGACACCACTGCTAATTCTGGTAGGCTAAAGATCTTAAATGGAGGGAGAGACGTTGTGTTGCTGCAAAGAGAATGCAGCCATGGATCACAAGGATAAAGCAGAAAGTCTGGGAAACTAACTGAGCCATGGTGTAAAGCTGAGCAGAAGGGCATTCCTGAGTGTCAGGCTTTCCTAAATTATTTCCTAGGTAAACAACCTAAAACTGGCCTCTGCATGCTGACGTCCATCAACTTGTTTCCATGGGCATTTTGCCTGGGCAAAGAACCCAGCCTTTTGCCCCGTTTTTTTAATCCTCTGAATTACGAATACTTGTTGAGGCTGGTCCAGCCTCTCGGAGCAGCATAGTGACTGCAGTCAGGGCTGCCAGCACACAGCCTTGCTGCCCTTAGCTGTGGCAGAGTGCCTTCACCCCTTCTCCTTCCTCTCCACGGTGACCACAAATCCATCTCCACTGCATTAATCCAGCACTATCTTATCAAACAGAGAGGGGGAAAATTATATTGATCATTTACTCTGATTTTAAAAAGAGGGTGAAAGGGGAAAAAAATGAAAAAGCCCAAGATGGGAAAACAGACAAAGAGAGGCTAAATCATACCACAGAGCAACAAAAGAGCAAAAACAGGTGGAAGATGCAATTGTTTTCTGAACCCCAGCTAAGTGGAGAATTGAAACGAGGGAGGCACCGTGAGACGACCAGGGGATGAAAGGGAGAGGTGGTAAGAAACAGAAGGGCTATATAAGTCTGAAAATGGCTAGAAAGAACAAGGGAGAGGAGACAAGAATAGAAACCTCTGATGTTGGCAGGAAATGTTGTGATTCTAAAGATGAAACAACTTGTGGGGAAAAAAATTGGGAAAAAAATACCCCTGTGTATTTCCTAGGGTGAACTCGAGCAGCAAATGAAGCACAGAGGAGACAGCTGCCGGACAGCACTAGGCAGAATGAAATGGTGCAGCGTCCTCTGAAGGAGGACTCATTGTTAGGAAATGACATCCTTTCATAATACCCATACTTTTCAAAGCCTGCTCCAGCTGCAGCTGCACATGTGGCTTAAAAACCCGAGCAGGAGGCCCGTTCCCCTATGGCAAGACCATATATTCTATGACCCTAGTATTATTGCCATAAAGGGAATAGGAGAGATGGGGCAGGAGAGATACTCAAAACTTCGAAATTCATTTGAGATGAGAAATAAGGGACATACAAGGAGTTTAGGGAAAGCAAAATGACTGCTTTCATACTTATCTGTGGAATTACTATGGAAATGTTTATCATGTGTATTTTCCCTATCCCCTAGTATGTTGGGGGCTTTAATTCCTTTGGACGGACGCCAGTGCGTTAGGAAAAAAATGCTGGGGAGAGGGCAGGAATACATTTAGTAGAAAAAAACCCTGCATTCCTTCCAACCTTTCTGCAGCTTCTTAAAAAAATACAAAAAGCCTCCTTCAAACTGCTCAGTGCCATACCAATTTCCTGTGTAGACCTAAATATTAGTATATGTTTTTCTGTGTCTCCTAAGTTTCCCAAGTTACCTAATGCACGCTCAGCATGAAGCATTTTTAAATGAGTTAGTCTTTATTGAATTATGATTTCCAGCAGTCACTAATAACAAAATTCAAATTGCTCCAGCAGATGAGGATTTTAAGAATGCTGAGAAGAAACTGAGTTTTTAAGAGACTCTAGAAGAGCCACCCACTGCTTGTGTATAGTAACCGTGAGCCTCTTGACGAAATACTTCAAATAGTTAATTAGATTTGCTAAAAGAAAAATAAAAAATCCGTCATTAGGAGTCACCACTCTGGGAGACCCTGGATCAAGGCTGTTACTGGCGCACCTATGGCTTCTGCAAAAGTGAAGCTACAAAAATTTTTTTTTTATTAAGTGAAGTTTCAGGTTTTCCTCACACTGTCCCTGTGGTCGGTACGATGCAATTAGTAACACATCTAAAGGGGAAAGAGGAACTTTTATTCCATTAGGCCTCCGTTTTTACCTCGGGAATTTCTTCAGGCTGCTAAAAAGGCGTTTTTCAAGCAAGGAATAATGGGGACACTCAGAGCCTACCCATAGCCCACAAGGCTGAGGACTGCAGATCACCTGCAAACTGAATTTGTTCTATTTTGTTAACCATTTATTTTGTCTTTACTGGCTGTTCAAAGGGAAGTGTGATAATCCCACTGTTCCTCACTTGCTCAGCAGGGAGTTTAATCTAATAAAGCTATTACAGCAGAATGGATTAAAGCAACGTGAAGCATTAGTAATTTGAGGAGCAGTTAAAGAATGTTAACGCTGAGGCTCTGTGCGTATTCTCCTAAAAACACGATCAGAGAGATGAAAGCAGAGCTCCTACTCAATATGGCAGTTTTCAAGCACAAAATTTAATTCTTTCAGCGTCCTCATCCAGATGTTTATAGCGAGGAGCGAGAGGCTGGCCATTATTTTACAACTGCTGAAACTGGAGGCTAACCAGAATGGGCATGCTTTAGCTTAGCCCAATTTTGATTAATCCCTCTGTTATAATAATATCGTTTTTAGAAAGAGAGATCTGTGACCAAAGTCATCTGATATGGCGTATTAAGATGAGATGCAGGATGAGAAGCTGCGGGATTAATAATGTTCCCTCTCCTTCCCCCCTCAGTGCAGCAGATGTGGAGCATCGTTGCCAAGAGGACTAAGACCCACAGCGGTGTGGCCAGGCAGGTACAAAATGGATGGAAGCTCCATGTGGAGCAGGAAGGGTCTGGCTCCCACACCATGCCTTGGTCCCAAATGCAAACAAACCGCAGTGGTCTTGGCAAATGGCCGACCTGAGGGCTCCCCATGCTTGTGCCTGTGCCAAACCTGCCTGTTACAGCCCCAAAGTGAAGACGTTAATTAATAACTGACAACTGCAAACAGTACTCGGGCTGCATCTCATGAGGATGCAAGAGACTTCACAGCTGCCATGTCCCCATTCCCAAGCTAGGACAGCTGACAGCCACTGTCACAGGCAGGGATTTTGGCAACAGGGCCAGTTGAGCCAGGATAAAGTAAGTAANCCTTCCAACCTTACCATTCTATGATTCTATGCTGCATGCAGATTTTAGCTACATTAGACATATATTTACCTGTACAGCCCTTATGTGCAATACATAGAATTATCCTACAGAAAATGAAGAGATGAAATAAGGAAGATATTATTCTAAAAGCTGGGAAGCAAGAGAGTAACTAAACCAGCAAGCATCCCATCCAGCACAGCTTAGTGATGTCAGATTGGGGAGATGTTGCCCAGAAACATCCACAGCAACCTGTCAGAGGGCAGAATCACATAAACAAACCTGCATAAGACACTGGTACTGTCCTGAGGAGCAATACAATGATCAGATTTGGAAATCCAATTATGCATTCAGAATTCCTCTCGTGATCTTCCCATGGAAAATAAAAACAGCTACATGCTGATTAAATCATCATCACATAGCAGCAGGATTATATCTATGAAATTTGGGGGGAAACTTGGGAACTGGACTTTAAGCACCAAAGTAGCTGGCAGCTTAACTATGGAAAAAATCTATTGCCTTTCCATGATGCAAGTTCCTCCACTTAATTCAGTCACTGGTTAATTTGTTTCTTTGTTTAATATGATAGAAACCCCAGGGATCAAATAATTCCTAATAAAATTATATTAGTGCTTTATTTTTGTCATTTCTGATTGCTCTGAGCAAGCGTTATTGGATAGTTTGATCGTGGGATACAGAAAGTCACCATTTAATTAATATGAAAGGTGCCTAAATTTTGAATAATACTGAAGAAAAAAGCCTTAGGATGTGGCAAGAGACTCAGATCTATTATTAACTCTGATTGCTTTCTGCTCTCATTGACTGTCAGCTTTTGGGTGCACTTTGAGACATGAGATGTGATCTGTAAAGCCTGAAGTTGCTGAGAATGTTATGGTCAGAAACATCTGTTTTTGACCAGTTACATTGATATGGTCGAGAAGAAGCTGATGTTGTTGCAGAGGGGAAGCCACAAGTGCACCAGCTGCTGCCCCTCTTGGTTTTTGGTTTTAGAGACCAATCACCAATCACAACGATCAGATTAGCTCAGGAAACCAGGATTAGCTCAGGAAGTTATTATTGACAGTTTGAGAAGAGCTACCAGCCCTGTAGCAACCAAAAAAAAAAAAAAAAAAATATCTTGTACACCTTGAGGATAAGGGTTTTTTTGAGTGAAAGCAGCGAAGTCCAGCTTGACTCTGCAAAATTGTCCTGGATCCACTGATTCCACTGAATCCATACTGACAAAAGTACTTGCTTTGGTCATCCTCTTGGCCAATATACCCCATGTCAAAGGGGCATTGCCTATATCCTTCATGGCAGCCTAGCATGAAATCCCCTGTTGTGTACAGTGATGTCCTACCCAGAGGCACAGCAATACCTTTGTAGCATAGTTAGCTCATCCTGAAGATGGGAAGTGCGTTCAGGAAGCCCAGTCCTGCTCTGGTGTACAGTGTGTTGAGAGAGCCTCCCAAACACCCACTTGCTCCTTGGGTTGTGCCACGCTCCTGTGAGTTGGGGTTGTTCAGTCTGGAGAAGAGAAGGCTCCAGGGAGACCTTCTCATGGTCTTTCAGTACTTAAAAGGGATGATAAAAAAGGTGTGGAGAGACTTTTTAGCAGGGCCTTTTGTGACAGAACAAGGGGTGATGGTTTGAAACTAAAAGAGGGAGATTTAGACGGGATAGAAGGAAGAAATGTTTTACACTGAGGGTGATTAAGACACTAGCCCAGATTTCCCAGAGAGGTGGGAGATGCCCCATCCCTGGAACCATTCCAGGTTAGGCTGTCTGGACCTCTGAGCAGTCTGTTCTAGTTGCAGGTGTCCCTGCTGACTGCAAGGTGGGGGTGGACTAGATGGGCTTTAAAGGCCCTTTCCAACCCAAACCAGTCTGTGATTCTATGATAATGGTGTTGAATCCAAACACATCCACCACCAGCTCTTCTCTTAATTCACATGTTGGCACACTCTAAGTTAAACACTTCCCAAGATAAATGTGAAGAGATAAGGCTGAAAATGTAACTATGATAGTCTGTGATTTAATTGCACCTTGAAAACATCATTGCTGCTAAACACAGACCCTGCATCTCCCAGGAAGTAGCCTGAAGGCAACCCTGTCTTCCACTTACAGCCCATTGACCTTCCAGGTGGTAGACAGAATTGGAACCATCTCCTGACCTGTGAGCCAGGCTCACCTCCTGCCTCATCTGCAACAGCAATAAATAACAATAATCACCATGAACTACCATAGGGCAAAACCAGGAGTTATACATAAATTATACTGAAGATATTAAAGGGTTTGACTTTGTGTAATTTAATTTCACAGCATAATGAAGTCTTTAATCCAAGATTATTCTTTAAAAGTTTTTAAAAGGCTAAGAAATCAAAACTCTACATGTAAGGTGTCTGATCTATAACAGGTTCTACACTGCCTGATCAGTACAAAACTCAGCCATGTATTACCAAAGATAACAGCAAGGCAAAAGTCAGATTTAAGAATATTACATTAGAATGTTCCTCAGTGCTGGTGAGAACTTTGACTTTATTAAGGAAAGTCTCTTGGAAAGCCATCCAAAATCAGCCCAGACCACACAAATGTTGGGTGGCATGGAGAGCAAACAGCAAAGGCTGGGAAGAGGTTAGTAGGAACGCAAGAAGAAAATTAGGCACAAATCTGCAAATCCATAGGGGTCAAGAGTTCCATCTTCTCATCACACCAGACATGCTGCTTATCTTCATTTGCATGGCCCACCACTGCCCAGCCATCACTACTGCTCCCCAGCTTCCCAACTCACCACCATGCTGGGGAGACCAAAGATGGGGTCTGTCTCATATCATCCCACCCAGCTCAGAGCCACTGTGGGGGAAATTTTGAAAATTCAAGGGGCTTCAAGAGCTCCTTAAACCCCTTAAACAGGAGATTGGAAAGCATCACATCTTTTGGTACTGCAGTAGTGCTAAATAGAACTTCATGTTACACTCTGGCCAAGTTATCCTTGGGGTTTCCTCTAGAAGATGCAGAACAGTTGCAGACAGGGATGCGTGCAAACCAGCAAGAAAGGTCTCAGCTGGCACAGCATGGCACTTGTTTTCTGCAGCATCAACTCTCCAGTGTTCATTTCTGTCCTCACAGACCCATACCTGAGTGCAGCATAACAAAGACAAAGACATTGCTGACCAGTGGACACAACTGCAATGAAGAATGAGAAAAGCCTGAGCTAAAAGCCAGTGCATGGACAGTTGATGAACAAACCCTGTTCCTACCGTGTTCCCCTGGAAGTCACACTCTGTTGTTGCACATTTGGGGCAGGTAGAAGCCTCATGGGCATTTGGGCACCACTGATGAATCTGCACCTTCCTTGTGGCAAGTGTGGAGGCTCCCAATGAGGTATGCATTTTTTGCTTTTGGCTGAAATCTCTGCTTGAAAACTACAACCAGGATAGCCCTGGCCAAACAGAACACAACAGAGTCTGCTTTACCTCAGCAGAAAGCCACATAATTTTTGAATCCCAGAGTCTCTGATTTAATTTGGGGGCTGGAGTGGCGTCCCCAGCAACATGGCTCATCCATCTCATGCTGTTTGTGCTGCTGAGCCTCTCCATGGCTCCAGCTTTGCAGGGGTCACATTGCTACACAGACTGACTCTCCAAGACTACACCACACATTAGATCAGTTTTGAAGGAAGACCTCTTTTTCTAGTCAAACATTTTAAAAAATGAGCCTTTATACACATGTCAGGAGCTCCAGAGCTGCATTCCCCACAGCAAACTCAATTTTCTTCCCACAGGAATAGCCCTTGGCCACTAAACATATTTATAAAGGTTTCTGTAAGGATTGCCTGGACACCTGCTTTGTACAACAATTTTAAACCCAAATTATTTGGCCTTTGTGATATGGCCAAGGACCATGGGCTGGGATGAGGAGCAGTCCAAGCAGTTTGCACAAGTATCTCTGTCATCAGTAGCTTTCATTTGTTCCAACATGCAAAGGCAATGCTGACTCTTGGGAATTGTTTAATAAATGTAAGGTTATGTCTAATCAACTAAATCCTCACTTTCAGGTCTTGAGCATCTCTCCACTGTATCACCCAACACAACATACAACATTGCCATCCTCTGACTTCCCTACAGACCCAGAAAATGCTGCTGTTTGTTAACAGGCAGCTCTCTGAAGAGCCACAGTTGCAAGTCTAACAGTTTTCATTTCCATAGCTGAAGCATCTTAGCAAAAGTCACTAATGCTCATTATCCTTCACTGCACAATGAGCATACATGTCTGCTCTTTCCAGAGCCTTCTTAATCTTACGTCCACATGGGAGCTACTGGGGTAGCAGCATGATAGAACACCGGATGACCTGGCCCATTTCATATTTGACCTGGGAATAGTATATGGAGTACTAGTAGTTGATCAAACAGCACAAGTTTCTGTTTGGCTGCAGGACACTGAGCTCATTTGCTGATCCAGGGATTCCCACAGAGTCCAGGAGGAAGCCTCTATGGAGCAAATTCAGTATCAGCCCCTCCAGAGACAGCCCCAGGAGAGCCTACAACACCTAGCACTGAGTAATTTAACCAAGTTACCCTGCTTCAAGCAGATGATAGCTTGGGTATGTTCTGAAGCATGAGATGTTGTATGTCCTGGGATGTTTATTTAATGTATTTGGGGGCATTTCAGTCATTCTTTGCAGCTGTCTGACATTGCTGAAGTGTTCGCCTACAAAGCACACTTCGGGGCACTCTGTCCCTCAGCAAAAAAGGAAAGTGAGAAAACTAGCAGGGTTGGTGCTCAACCCTGGTCCTCCATACCTGCTATTCCCCCAGGATCTCCAGTGTCATCCAGAGGAGAGTGGACTCAGCCATAAGCTAATTCTGCATTTAGAGCTTGCTCCTTTAGTCACTCCATTTCCAGCTTCCTAACCGAAGAAAGCTTTTTTTTCCACTAGGATAAACTTCAGGCTTGACCAGGACTCAGCATGAACTCCATCGAGATTTGCACACTGGTGGCCAGAAGAAATGCATCTTTACAAAGCACTGCGCACCAGCTAACCTGCATCACGCCCCAAGCAGGGAACAAAAGGCAGTCTTGGGAACTGTCCTTCCAGACTGCCAGGAGCAGCCACAACGTCCCAAAGCAGCAGACTTTTGGCAAAGAGCAGGAGCTGGGAGAGGCTGGTCACAGCAGTGAGTGTCCCCAAGCTGACACACAGCACAGGAGGGTTTTCCCATCATTTTCATTTCAGTACTAGGACTTCTCTGACTCTCTTTGAGTCTGGAGTTGACAAAACAGCTCAACCTCCCAGCTCCATCTGCAGTGGGAAATTTGACTTTGGACTGTCATCTCAGGGGCTATTACCCTTTATGCTGTAGCAAGGGAAAGGACTCATTTGAATGAAGAAAACCAGCAAAGAACAGATCTGCAAAGAAATATTTAGACAACCCAGATCCCCTCAGTCTTCATCCCACTACAGCATTACCTTCTGAACCTCCACAGTAAATGCTTTGATGTTATCTAAATACTTCTTTTAGCCACTTTCATCATCTTTTGTAGATTCTAAGTATTATTTAGTTGGCAAGTCCCCTCTGCAGTTTGAACAGGTGCAAAAAATAAAAGCAACCACAAAGCACCTGTTCAGGCAAAGAACAGAAATTGATTCTTTACCTAAATCATACTTTTCTTTTTTGTTTTATAAGATAGTCACAAATGGTAATATAATTAGCCTCCTTGTAGGTCCAGTAGGAATCATTCTTTTGATTAAAGTTAAAATAATTAATGTTTTTAATGCCTGTCAAAGCTTTGAAAGTACAAAATGCTGTAGGCTACCAAGGACAAAAAATAAGGGTAGAGTTAAAAACATACATTATAAACGGTCCCTTAAACCCCATTGTGGTATCCTTTTATCATTCCTTCATTCCGAGGTTAGTAGGTTATTAACCTGTATCCTGAGGGAGAAAAGATGCACATCAATTATATCAATTGAATAGACAAATGAAAATCAAATTAAAAATTTAACACACACAACCATAATTACAATACAGCGCTTCTAAGAGGAGCTGTGTCTGAGGAATGAAAGGTAGAAATGCTTTCTCAGTTTGAACTGCAATTTATAGTGGCAGCAAAAAGCAGCCAGAGATCAGCAACCTGCTGAAACCACAGTCCATAGTGGAGACTCCAGTGAAGTCCTTGCTCCTGGCCCTGAAACACCGTTGTGACAAATGCACTGTAATTCAGTTATCAGTAATTAACACTGTGAGCAGTGCTTCAGAAAGAGAGATTAATTTGTGTGACTTCCAGACCAATTCTAGCACAAGTGTGGCTAAAGCTGAAGACACAAAGCCACCCCCAAGGGATTTGCTCAGTCCCACTTTCCAGCCTGGCACTGGCACCGCCAGTTCACCCCTCCTTGGCCTAAGTGTCCTGCGACAAAATGGAATCACATATCGTACCCACGCATCACATGCTACCAGTGCCCGCAGCTCCCATGAGGAGAGCACTGCACTCATTCTATTTATCTGCTCCACAGCTAGTTTCAAATCACCACCACAACCCGAGTGAGCCAAGGAAATCTGCACACTTTTAAACCATGCAGTTGTGGTGCTCTGGATTTTGAGCCCAATGTCACCTCTTCTCCTAGTAGTACAGAATAAATGTTCAGTGGCATCCATCAGAGGAAAAATATCTTTTCTAAATCTGCCTCCCACTGAGAAATTTGATTGCAATTTCAGACAAAGATGTAAAAATATTTAGCTAATTTAAGTAATTAAATGTGTTTATACTGTGTAATTATCTGTATTCACATTGACATATTTAAACAATTAAATAAACAATCACAATGCTTCTGCTTTTCATGATGTTTACATATCACAATGAGCTCCAGCTTTGTGAATGCTTCAGCTGCCCAAGTCCTGCTGGAAGCACAGAGATGCACAAGGGGTCCCTGGCCATTCTGTACCCACCAAACTGGGCTGTCACCTTTCATCACCACACACGAGAACAGTAATGGCACAGATAGATCATTTCCATAATCTCCAAGGGATGGCAGAAAAGAGAAAGGAGGCAGGGCAAAAAGGAAAGTTCCTGAAAGAGGACAGGCAAGCTTTTAGAATAGCTGTGGTGATGAAAAAAACTGCATGGACAAGTACGTATAAACCAAGGTAAAAACAAGCCTAAGACTAACAGCCAGACACTAGATATAGATTCAACAACTGTGTCAAAATGATGAGACATTTTATAGAAAAACTTCTTCAGAAGTGGTACCCATGAACATCCCTAGGCCTCCCATGGAGGCTCAGAAGTACCATACAGCAGTAAAAATTGAGTTATTCCTGCAACCCCCACCCAAGGCTTCACCTGAGAAGCTGGAAAACCAACCCCACACAATGAAGGTGTAAACATAAGACCTGGAGGTCCTTGCAGTTCTGGCAGCACCCTGAGAGGAAGCACCCTGAGAGGAAAGCTGAAAAGAAAGAGGAGAGGACTCAGGAAATAGCTGTGATACAGAAACAAAAAGAGACTTTGAGGAAGGCTTCCCATTCCCAGCAGGGCATTAATTCCCTATATTCTGCTTTAACTCTGTGGAGACAAAGAGTGAAGCCATGAGCTTTTTTAACTTGCCTCCAAGCAAACACCACCATACAAGGAATCAAACCCAAAAGAACATTCAAAAACTACCTCTAGCAGTGTGCAGGTGCTGTTGGTGAACACAGAAATACCAGTACAGTCCATGGGGAATACGGGCATTTCTGGTGTAAGGAAATATGGAAAGACTGGAATCAGGGCAGTCAAAGCCTTCCTTTTCACCATAGAAACTTGTCCAAGCCTCCCGCTGAGTTGCTCCAGCCCAAGCCCTCACTGATGTTGCAGGAGATGTCCATTTCTTGCTTCCCTACAGCCAGAAACAACTTTCTAGCAATAACTCCAAATTATCTTAACACCGAAGTTGGGGAAGAAGCCAGAAGCTCTGCTGCTTTCTGCAGACTTGCCTGTAACTTCCACACTTCATCACTTGTGAGCTGAGGACAATTACTCAGAAGCAAACGGAGCGAAGGCAGCGCCGCGCCGGAGCGGTGCCATTTTAATGCTATTTCTGTCTATATAAAATCTTCCGTAATTTGTTTACGACTACCAGCTTCAACAATAGTGTGCAAATGCAAACCCATTTATGTTAATGTCCCCTCTCTCTCCTTCTCAGATCAGATCCTGAATAAAAATTAGGTAAATACTCTGTTTGAAAATATATAAGATGAGAACTAGTTGGGGAGGGAGCAAGAGAACCTCCAAATGCACGATCCTATCAACCACATTATTTTTTTTTACTTAATAACTTAAGTGTACTGTTAGTGAAATTACAACCTGCTTGTGACACAATAAATTTACAACAAAATTCATTCCATAAATTATTCAATTCGCTGACTGCAACTACGACTGAGAAATATCACCATGAGCAGATGATTAGCATGTGAAAGGAAAGCCATCTCCAGACTGAAACAATCACTGTCACACCTCCATTTGAAGATGCCTGGTGGAGTTTTGTAAAATTACCATTAAGAATACACATTTAGGGCTTTGTAGTTTCTATAAAAGCGTTAAGTATTTGATTTACATTAGATTCATTTGTTCTTTCTTCAACTGTCTCTTTTTCCTGCAAACCATAACTGTTTCAATAAATGCTGGCTCAATCAAGTGTGCATTAAAACAAAGGAATTTAAGTTCAATAAAAGTGATGAATCAGAACTAGAAGCTCACCTTTCTCCCCCCTCCACTTCCCTTGCCACATGATTGCTGCAGCAGGAAAAGGGGGATGATTTGGTAGCCTAGTGGCACAAAAATGTTCCTGTCCCAAATGGACATATGCTCATGAAGAGATAACCCAGGACTTGGCATCACCAGTATGGAGCTGTTGAATCAAATGCCAAGTCCTTCTCTACTATCAAGGAGGGAAGACTGGTGATGAAAAAATATTTCTATACAACACTTTCTGTTCTTTCAGGTAAGCAGTGGAGCAACCAATGGTCAAAACTTGTCATAGAATCATGGATTTATAGAATTATATAATCATAGAGTCATTAAGGCTGGAAAAGACCTTTTAAAGTTGCTGAGTCCAGATGTTAAACCAGCACAGCCAGGTCATCATTAAACCATGTCCCTCAGCACCATAGCTCCACATTCTTGAAACAGTTCCAGTCTAACCTGAACTAACTGCTTTTGGGTATCTACCAAATTAAAACTTTAGTGAAAGAATTAAAACTTTAGCAAAAGTTCAGCAATTAGGTCAGCAACGTTCCCAGCCTCAGGGGAATGAGACTAGTAACCTTAACTGATGCCCAGACATCACCAGCATCTGCCACAAGCATAAGCAAAATCCATGGATGTCCTTTACCAGGCTGCTGAGATGGTTTCTTCAGCTTCTACAGTTATTTTCTGTCCCAAGCAGCTACACAGCAGCTACATAGCAGCAGGAGCACTACCTACAGCTCTGCACCCCATTCCTCATGGCAGTGGAATACCAGTAGCTATTCTTTACAGCAGTCCCTGAAAAATATTCCAGCAGATTAAAGCCTCCCCCTATGCTCTCCTTTTATACTGTTTGAAGAATGTTTTCATTTTAGGGTGCAGATGTAGCTGCTCTGAAGACACTCATTACCTCCCTGATGAATGATCCATGTCCAGCTACCATAATGCCCCACCCAGAGAAAACAAACTGATGGATGAATTTTAAGCACAATTTTCTCAGGTGACCTAGAAGAGTTTATCAAAATGCCTCCACACAACAGACCCTTCTGATCCAAGCCCCTGAAGTCTAAACATCTTACCCATTAGACACATTTAAATGGTTTCCAGCATCTTTACCTCCTGCTGGATTTCCCAGCCAGAGAAATTTGAGGAGCATATGTAAAGAATTTATTTCCCTGGAGAGGAGGAGGAAGGATTCTTCTTGTTCTGGGAATCAAGATGTAAAAGTTTAACAAAATACTTCAAAGAAATAAAGCCCAAGAGCAGTCTCCAAGTGATTCAAGAGGCACTACCATAACAAAAATCCACCTTCAGAGACACAAGTGTTTCCAAATAAGAGCTACTGTCTTTAAGCCACATCATGACATTAATCTTCTTCCTCAGCAACCTTGCAACTCAAATTAAAACAAACTGGGGGGGGGGGAGTATGGGGGTGGGAAGAATGGATTGCTCTAGAAGCAGTCACCACAAGAAAAATAAACTTTTTTTGGCTCCTTTACCCAGAAACTTTATTGGCTCTACTTAAGCCTGCACTTCTCCATTCACTGACAAACGGCCTTATCTTCTCTTATCCTGAGTTCATTATCAGCACTCAGACATGTTCCCTAACTCCTTCTCCAAGTCTCTCCCTCTGGAGGCAGTAGCTTACATTATTCATAAGGATAATCACAAATATGCAGAGAGCTGTAGATGTGTAATGGAGAGGCCAACTTGTACCCAGTCCAAATTCCAGGCACTTCATGGAGCTTACAACGTTCCCATAAATTCCTGCAGCAGGGACATACCTCCATTCTCAGCCACTCCAACAGTCCCAAAGCGGGGACAACAGTAGAAACAGTTCTCATGCTCCCCATAAAGTTTTATGTCCTTTGAAGAATGGAGATCAAGTAGATAGATTATGCCACCTTCTCATGGGTTCTCCCAGTGGATCTATTTGTTTACACATGTCGTCTCCTGACTGTTTATGGGAGACACAAATGCCATTCGTGCTCTTAAACAGCTTTCTGGAAATTAAATGAAATTAAACATTTTCAAGACCACAAGAACAGCAAAATCAAGTTACTCTTGTTTCCAGTAGCTCTGGGAAAAAGCCAAAAGTCAGTGCCTCAGTTGACACTGACCACTGGCAGCCCATGCCTGGGGCGTGTTTTGAGGCACCTCAAAATGTTACCTTTAGTGATCTAGAGAGACTTTTCTTGTATGTCATGCAGGAATCACCCTGAGTCAGCCACAGTCTTGTGGCAATTGCTTTAAATCCAAAGGTGGGAGCAAAAGCCCGGCCAGTCTGGAAGACAAAACCAATCAATAATGTCTGCAACTGCAAGGCTGAAATGGTGTTTGTGTGTCCTAGCAAACCAGGACAGTCAGGGACAGTGGGAGATCTTCATGGCAGGGCTCTCCACTCGTGTGACTGGAAATGTCCCAGCTCCTTGTGGATAAGATTCTTAAATAACAGTAATAATGAATTATTAAAACAGAGGGATGGATTTCTAAATCCCTCAAATACGTGCCAAAAAAAAAAAAAAAAAAGAAATTATTCTTTCCATTAAGCTCCAAGGCCACCCTAAGCAGATTCGAGTCATCAGATGCAGTCTAATAAGGAAAAGAGTTGATGCATTCACAGCCACATTACCAGTAATGAGTGTGTAACTTCAGCAGAAGACAGAATCATGGAGACATTAATAAGTGATGAGATCACAAAACATCTGGAGAAATGTGAGCTGATATAAAAAGTAGCCAGCAGAGTCTTATAAAGGGTAAATCTTGTTTGACAAATCTGCTGGAATTTTTTTAAAGAGGTAACACAGACTCCAGACAGGAAGCAAACATGGGACATAATCTGTTTGGATTTAAAAGGTTATTTGACACATCACAGCCCACAGGCTGGTGTGTTCAAGTATGGCAAGTCCAAAATTGCACCAGCATGGAATGGACAAATGAAATTAAGGACGTTAACAGCCTGGAAGTGTTATCAGCAAAAAGAGAGGGATCAAAGTGGAGTGGGTTTTGCTCTCTGCACAGATGGAGAAGAAGACATCATAACACAAGCATCCAACCAGACGGGTCACACTGATCCATTGTGTGGAGAACATAAAGTAACACACTGTGTCATGGCCACAACACTCAACGGTAAAATCAGGAGGTTTAGCATTCAAATCCTTATGTGTAACAATGTCTTTAGAAGACACATAGCAGAAGAATCTGGGAGAGACTCTAGGAATAACTAGAGAAGATTTCATGATGGGCAGAAGGCTTACAAGGCAGATGGGGCTGTGTGTGACAGGGGAAACTGAGTCCTCCATGAACTGTGCACTGGCGAGATAAGGAGACCACCTGGGCTGATGTACAACAGGAGCAGCCTACCTTCAGCCCTTTGTCTTGAGAACAAACTAATAAAAGGTTGATGGCTAATTCACACTGAGAGGACATAAAAAGGGCTCTTTAAATTTTAGCAGAATAAAGTTTTACTATTGTTTCTTTTCCCCAAAATCTTTCTGCCCAAAGTCAGTTGCTGATACAGGTGTGGGCAGCAATTTTAAGTAGGCTCAAGTTTCAGGTGGGTTTCATCCAGACAAAAAGACCATGTAGTGGGATCATCCTTGAGACTCTGATCCTGCCTGGCAAAAGCTACCACTCTGGCATGGAAAACCCAAAAACAGATGGGCAAGCATCCAAGGGCTGACTCAAGAAATAGTTCACATTTAGATCCTTCTGAAGCAGATCTCTGGAAGGAAGGAGGATCTTCTCCAAGCTCTCTAGAAGCTGCAAGTCAATAGTGAGCTAAGCAATGAAGAGCCAGCAGTGAGCAGATGTCCTCTTCATCAACAGGCTCCACGTTTATCCTGGCAAAACTGCTTGGAAATTTCTCACCCTTTAAACAGAACAAATAGTCTACATTAGAGGGATCATAGACAGAGAGCTCCAAAGATTTTAATTATCACTAGACGGAAGTCCCAGAAAACAAAATGACTGCTCCAGAGCTTCTCTGGCTGTTTGTAGCAAAGATAAACCCAGCAAAAGAAATGTAGAAACAGAAACTAAACCTAGAAAATTAAATTAAGTAAGGAAAAGTCTAAATCTAAGAGGATGCTGGTGCATAGCTGGCTGGAGTGTATGTGATGGTATGACTGCTCCAGAGTAAAGGTACACCCAGGGCACACCTCCTCAGATGAAAATGCTCATTGAGACTTTTTGCTTTTCTTCAGAGCTCCTCATTTCACATCAGGACATAGTTTAGTGGTCACGGTGGCATTGGGCTGACAGTTGGAGTCGATGATCGTAGAGGTCCTTTCCTGCATTTATGATGCTATGATTCATTTGTTCTCCATAAACCATTGAGATTATTGGCTCAGGTGTGTTGCCTCATTCTTCTGTGGCACAATTCTGTTACCCTCTGGAAGTGGAATCACCTTCCCTGGCTACTGTTCTGTGCACATAACCAGTCATCTTCCCTTCAACCACCACTGTCCTCTTTTCCCCTCTGGCAGGCAGCAACAAGTAAACACTAATGAAGGATTCATCCTCTGACATAATACATAAAACTTGATCACATTTTCTGCTTCTCAGCTCACACATTATTGATCTGATTACTCCTTGGGATGGAACATGGCAGGAGACATGTTCCTCATATATAGAAATATTTTTTTTAATGTAGATGTCCAGACTCACTCACAGTTATGTTACACATGTGGATCAATACAATATTTTTGCAAAGCATGTGGCCATCTTGGGAGATAAAGAACACATATGAAATTAAGCCCTGATTTACCACATTGTGGCAGTGTAATATCTCCATTAATAGCATTGATCTTAGCGTAGCCAGACTTCCAGGGAACTAGAGGGAAATAAGGATAGCCCAGAGGGGAGAGAATCATTGGAAAAAAAGGAGGAAAAAAGTGATGCCAGAGGAGATGTGTCAATGATAGAAAAGGTATCTGGCTGCTTACAGAATCGCAGAATTGTTTTGGTTGGAAAAAACCTCTAAGATCATTGAGTCCAACGATCAGCCTGACACCACCATGGCTACTAAATCATGTCCCAAAGTACCACGTCTAACTAATTCTCTTCAGCGATGCCAATTCTCAGCTCAGTCTCTGCTCAGTGATGGTACTTTCTGAAGTTCAGGGCAAGTTTGTGCAGACAGTGGCTGCTTCCAGCAGCAAGCATGCTGATGTCTAGAGTTACTGTCAAGGGTTGGGCTGCAGAAAAGCTCTTGTTTAGACTTGCTCCTGTACAGACCAAGGGCACTGCTACATCTTGTGCCCCAGACTGGGGTGCAGGAAGTTAGAGGCGGCACCTGCAAGGGGGGAGCAGACGGGACAGGTGACCCTAAACTGACGAACAAGGGATTCCATCCCATGGATGGCATCTTCAGGATAAGGCTGAGGGATCACTAGGGTCAAGCCTCTTCTTCAATGGCCAGTGTCCAAGGAGAACTCTGCCCCTTCTACCTTTGATCTTGAATTCAGTTCCAGAATCCAGCCCCTGAATCCAGTTCCTGTCTGCTACCGAGTGCAGTCTGGGACTTGCTTAGTGCCTGCCTCAACCATCAGTGGTGACAATGGTGATGTCATTATCATCATGGTATTGGGTTCAACATTGATTTGTATCTATTTGTATATATTTTTTATATTGTCATTACTATTATTTTATTAAAGCTGGTTTAGTTTCTTTCCCAGATGATCAGTCCCTTCTCCTTACTCCCTTTCTCTTCCCTTTGGGAAGTAAAGGGGTTCATAGGGAGCCTCTGTCACTCATCTAATGGCCAGCCCAGCCCCAACTCTTGATAGACACTTCAAGATGATGTCTGGGACTCTGGGCAGAGGAGGCTGCCAGCTATGGGACACATGGTGTACAGAATGTTCACTGGCACAACCCTCCCAGCCACCACAGCACAGCAAGAGCCCACGGCATGCCACATGTGCTCTGGAGACAGGAACAAGTTTTTGGAGAAAACCTAGTTCAGTATTTCCCAACTTTCGGAATTTAAAACTTAAATAGTCTCATTTTCACCTTTTCTTTAAAAAAAAAAAAAAAATGCAGGGAGGGTTGTTTTGAAGCAGCGCTGGCAGTGCAGCAGCTGCTGAGGCAGCAGCACAGCCCTGGATTACCATTTTTATTTATTATTTTGTTGTGCTCTCTGTTATTTTTCTTACAGAATGGAGAGGGAAAAAGTCAATTTTCAAAAGTTTATAACTCAACTGTACCGCAGTGAAATGTCATTTGGGAGACAGAAGAGACACTGATGGCAAACCTCCACTGCTGGTGCTTTTTCTTGTCTCTTTACTGCAGAAAACACCAACAGAATTAACACTTAAAAGAAACAAACAAACAAACCCAAAATGCTACAGCAGAATGTGTGAAGCAATCCCAGTATTGCCTACTCGTCTGTTTTCAGGTGTTCATGTAGAAATACACTTGTAACAGCATCACCGTGTTCTCCGAGGGCAAGACGGTGCACTCTGATGGGATTATGATGGGGAGCACTGGAGGGGAGGTGAGGCATTCCCTGCTTGTACTGTGCCATCACAGCCACACACACCACAGCCTGCCTTTGCTAAAAATTTTACTGGAGTTTACTTTGGCAGTATTCTAGCCAGCATTTATACATGTATTTCAGGAGACTCACTGCATTCTTCCACCTGTAAAACTTTAACTACTTTGTGTTTAATTAACATAAACCTCAGAAGGAAAGGTGAAAAAATAAGTAAACAGAGGCAGTGGGTTTCTCCTCAGCTGCAGAGGCTCTGCAGTGATTCCCTTCAGTTTTGGTAACATTAATCAGCGTAAAACCAATTACTAGAATGAATTCAAATACATTTCTTCTTCCCAAACTCACAACTTTAAATGTAGTTCCTGGGAGTCTCCCTGAGCAAAAGTGAAGGGCTGAGCTTACAGACACAAGGGACATCTCCCTCTTACTCGTCCAGCAGGGCAGAATATGGTGCCCTGAATGAAGAACTTATGAAATGAAAACAGGGGAAACATCATGATGAGCTGGTGTCATGAACTAACAGCTGGGATTAAAGCTGATCAAATTTCTGTGCTGCTGAAACAAACCCTGAGCTGTGAGCAGAGGGCAGGCAAGGAGGGCAGGGATGCCCAAGTCACCGTTTTAAGATACTATAACGAGTTTGCATGAACAGAGAAGCAGTATCTGCAGCCATAGCTCATCACAGGTGACTGCCATCCAGATCTCAAACCTGGCTCAGGAGACTGAACTCCAGGAACCTCTAGAGCAGCTTTACCTAAACACTTTTGATTGTTTCAGTGGTATTCCCAGAACTAAGCCCAGACTCTCTCTTGATGCTGAGAAGCAATCCCCCAAAAACCAAGAGCCAAACTCAAGCCTGGCTCATGCCCTCACCCAGCATCCCAATCCCATGCCCAGCAGGGCAGGACAGAGGAAGATGTGGCCAAACCCATCAATTGTTTTCAGGTTCCCACATTAGAAGCTAAGATGGGATAGCCACGAATTAAAAGCAGTAGTGGGGAATGTGAGAAAACTGGCGAGAATGCCAGAGGAAGCAAAGAGGCCTGGGATAGAGACTGGGATCCGAAACCTGAGATTAACTGGCAATAAATCCTTACTGGGGCTTTCTCCCTCCAAGGCTGCAAAACCAAACTTAGGAAGGGGCTGGAAAAGCTGATGACAAATTCAGCATTGTGCAATGCCATTGCCCAAAGCCATTCCTGTATCACAGATTCTGGAATGAAGTTGATGGTGATCTCACCAAAGTGCTCCAGAAGTATGGACAGTGGCAGCATAAAGCAGGAAGCAGAGGAAGACAAGAACTCGCACACTGGCACAGGGGCAGGCAGCTTCACTGACAGGGATCCCTTTTCTCTAACTGCAATACAGAGCCCTAAAAGAATTTCTACATGGGCTCTCTGTGTAAAAAGCACAGTCAGTGAAAAGTTACACCAATTTAAACAAAATTAATAAAGAAATGTTCTGCTTCTTTTTATCATCTTTCTACCTCTCATCATTTATCATGCAAATTAAATTGCAGTAATAGAAAATGTAAAGAAAACAAACTCTGCAGTATATTGAAACCTCCATCCAGCAAGAGATAAGGTTGGATATTAGAAGGAAAGGTGCAGAAAATTAGCTGTCCATACAATAACTGGGAGGGAAACTGTTTTATTTAGCCTGGAGGGATTTTTTGTTGCAAACTGACTAAATTAAAATCCAGACTATTATCCCCAGTATCACACCAGAAAACGCCTTTTCCTTGCACTTTTAGATAAATTTTCATTGATCTCATTTTATGCATGATTACATTTTTAATGAGATGTACAATATTTTGAAGCTAATTTTAAATGCCTTCTCTCTCCTCTTCCTCCATCTCCCTTCCCTCCTCCCACCACATCCACACTCACTGCTTGTTGGATTAACATTTCTGATAAATTGCTAGAGCAGAGAGGAGCATTACCAAGAGGAAATAAATTACTTCCATCTTTTGCAGCTCCAGCACAGTAAAGTAACCTTAAAAATGCCCACTGTCTAATTGTGCCACCTTGCAGTTCTTTCCAGAAGCAATCATTTTATTCCATGTAATAATTTTATTTGTTGTCACTAATCCTGAAAAACACAGAGACAGTGGTGAGAAGTCACCTTCCTCTGCTGGCAGTCCCGGCCAGAAGAATCAGCACGCCCTTGAAACTCAAAACTCTCTGGAAATAAAAAGTTTTATTCACAAGATCTTTGACTCTCATGAATAAAGTACAAAGCAGGTGAACGTGGGTGAACTGGCCCATTGCCAAGAGCATGGGGAGCTTGCTTTTCAAACATTAGGCAATAATTGATTTTCAGCATGGAAAACCTGGCTCATTCCCAGAAGTTTTAAACTTTATTTTCTTCCTTTGACTATTTTTGGTAAAGTCATACCCTGTAAAACAAAGGGGGAAATTGCAGGGACAAAGCATGAAATAAAAGCTCTGCCTCTAGTCCATCATTAAGTGCCCAGCGGTTTATTTCTGTCTTTGATTTGAGAGCTGCTTCATTGTGAGCTGGGCTGGGTTTGTTGGTGTGAAGGGCAGAGGTTTGGAGGAGAACTCTGCCATGTGAGCAGTGTCAGCAAGCAGGAGGAGGCCTCTGAGGTGGTGATATGTGGGAGCAACAAAAACTGAGAGTAGCAGAAGATGGCTGAAGGGTATAAACTGCAAGGAGACTGATGCTGCAACACCTTCAAAATGGATACAAAAGGAGGAGGTGTTGTGCATCATATCACCTTCATACACTGAATATCCTGGTTGCTCTTTCCAAACTCCTTCCTTGCACCATCAGTGCCTGGTTTGGAACTCACACTCCACCCTGAGGAGCTTCCAGCTCCACACAGCCTGACCTCCCCTGCTCTGCCTCTCACCCTGCTCTCCTCCTACAATTACTTGATACCTTTCTGAAGTGGGATGCTCCAACCAGACACTGAGCTGTAAGCAAGGCCTTGCAAGCTCTGACCAGCACAAGGCAATAACTATACCTTAATCCATGAGGTGACACATCCTAGGAGGCTCTGTCACCAAGACACTAATATATACTCCAGCCCACTATCAAGTCACCACCAATTTGTGGTTACCTCTGTAAATTTTCTTCAGTTCTGCTACCTAGCCAGTTTCTCTCCAGCACGTATTTAGGAAGGGAAAACAAACAGATGTTTAAGTATGGAGATTTAGGGGCTTCTTAATTGAATTTCAACTCTATAATTTCCAACTATTTTTCACACTTTCCAGGATTGTCCTGACTTGCTCTCTTGTCCTCTGAGGAGCAGCATCTGCTCTCCTCCTTTCCTCCAACAGCCTTACGAGCATGTTAATGAGTTCATCATCCACAGATCTACAGAGCCAGACAGCTCCTACTCAAGGCAAACTCTCCCAACTCTCTGCTAGATTTACCTTCTCATTTAAGAACAAAGTTGGTAACTACACTTTGGAAAATGCTGTTCTCTTAGCAAGTGTGCAGCCATTTTACAGGGTGTCAGTACAGCCAACTGAAAACAAGGCAGCGTGGGACCATGCCAGGGCATCACTGAACTTGTAACACATCACAGCTTCAGTGTCCTGTGGATCAGTGTCAAGAGCTGACCTGGGAATCATGGTGGCTCCTGGGGATCTGGCTGGCTGGATGTGATGTGAGGTTACCAAACCCTTTGTGCCTTTTTGCAGTTCTCCTGTGGCTGTTCAGATCAAACAGCAGCTGCAACAGGAGGGGCCATGAGCACTTTTGGCACTGGATCTACAATGGCAGCAGTTCTGGGGATGAGCAGGGATGGGTTGAGAGGAGGGGTTTTGGGGAACATGAGATGGGATAGCCTTAAAGTAAGGCAGTAGTGAAGAGTATGTGAAAGCTGGCAAGGATGGTAGGGGAAGGAAAGAGGTCTGGGCTGGAGTCTGGGCTCAGAAAACCACGGAAATGAAGGAGCAGCAGAGGAATATCAACTCAAGCTGAAGTATCTCAAGAGGAGATTACGAGTTTAGACTCGGGACAGTGGAAATGAAGCTGAGTAAAACATCTCGCAGACAATGGGAGCAGGAAAGAATCTTAAATGCAGATCCACATTTCACAAAGGATTTATCATTATCCAGCACCACTTTGAGAATTAAGTGTTTCCATCAGAAGTCTTGTCCCAGTGCACTAACATGACAGGCGGCATGAGCCCTTCCAGATGTGGAGTGCGGATGGGCTTATGGACCTGCAAAGAAAAAACTTTCCTGTTCTCCCCAAATG
Source organism: Ramphastos sulfuratus (assembly GCA_013399055.1). Lineage (NCBI taxonomy): Eukaryota > Metazoa > Chordata > Aves > Piciformes > Ramphastidae > Ramphastos > Ramphastos sulfuratus. Next base: position 78,144 of record WBNM01018116.1, on the reverse strand, counting down.
GATGAATGGGACCTTCACACAGCATGTGAAAAATTAGCACTGCCAAAAAAGCAGCATAACAGTGACAGACAGCAGGATCCTGGGATCAGAACCAGTGTATGGAAACACAGTAGAAGGTTCTAGAAAGGTAAATACTTGAAGAGAAGGACTAGAGATTATGGAGTCAAACATGACCCTCAAATGCACTCCTGATTCATGTTAAATTATGGCTGTGAAGGATGAACAATATCAGAGTCGTTCATGAATAAATGGCAGGTCTTTGTGGTGTAAGTAACAAACTGTAAACACTAGCAAGGAACCACTTTTGCAGGTCACTTGAGCACAGCTGCTGCCAAACAGAACCACTGTGAGGAAGTGAGGATTCTCACAGATACCAGTGAGATGTCCCACAGATGGTACAGGAGGAGAAAGAAGGAGAGAAAGATGGGGCTGGGTAACGGAAATACCATCCCATGCAGACAAAATAACTATGAATTCACAAAAGGAGCAGATAGAGATCAGGACATCTACAGCTGTGAGCCTCTAGCAAGAAAGATTCTGCCTTAAAGGAAACCCAAACCAATTCCAAAGTGGGAAGAGGAGATCAATACAGCTAACATTTTAAATACAAAACCTGCACTTCCACATGGCTTCCACCTGTATCACACACATTCATGGTCCTCCACAGGCATGATGAGTAAGCCATAGACTATCTATGTTTGCTCTGCTGCCAGCATTTCGTCTAGGTCTTCTTAAGCAAACCATTGTAAAACCTAAACATCATTTCCTTGCATTACATGTGGCCTCATAAAGAATTTAAATCACTGACCTACCTCTGAGGAGGGATAATCTGCCATGTACAGTGTGTGCATGTTTGCTACCCACCTACAGCAAACCAGAATGAAATACCATTTCCAACTCAATATTTTGTAAGAGTGATTTCTGGTGACTATTTTTGTTGAGGTGATGCACGTGAAAATAGCACTAAGGGGTTAAACCCTGGATTCATCTCAGACAGGGACTGGTAGCAGGTGCCTCAGGTGAGCACAAACTCTTCTCCACACACAACAAGCACTCCTCCACCAAGAATAATTTCTCTGGGCCCAGTTGCACTCTGCAGACACCTGAGTGCTGTCCCAGTTGTGTGGGTCTCTCTGGCACCGGGGCTGTTTTCAGTAGAGAGCATTTTCAGAACAATCCCAGACATTTGGCAGGGAAATTGTGAAAGCTGCTTGGAGGCTGTATGTAACTTCTAACACACAAAAGCAATTATTGCCTTCATTTGAAGGGCTCTCCACATGGATCCACTCATGTGCTGGCAAGTTGGGGAGAGCCTGAACCGAGTCTGCAGGCAGGAATTTGAACTTCTGGGCAGTGCTGGAGCACAGTCTCTTACCTGAGCTCCCAGTCCCAGCTCTGGTGCAGATCAATAGCCCCAGTGGAACGGAGGGCAGCCCTAGGCTGGGCAAGGCTAAAGGCAGGGAGAGGGGCAAGATCCCACAGATAAACCCTCTCATTCTACACAAGCGTAACCAACTCCCACACCCTATTATTGCTGCTACTGCTTTATTAAAATGCATAAAGCAGCCAGGAGCAAAGACACCAATAAATTTTTCTGTAAAAGCAGAAATGTTTTTTTCCAATGGCTCCCCTAACACTAATAATTGCAGCTCTCTTATGTGTACTTGACTCTGGTTAACCTTTTTCTGGCACTTTTTAACTTCTCCAAGTCAGGTACTAATATGGAACTAATGTGGGGTTTATTTTCCCTATAGGAATAGCAGAAAGAGCACTGCACATTATCGTAATCACGCAAGCTCCTTCCAGAAACTGCAGGACTTTAGATCAAAGCATCCGCATTATGGCACAGGAAAAGAATTTAATAACAATTGGGGGACTAAGCATTTTTTTAATGTTAAGGGGATTTTATTGAATATTAATCCTATAAAATGCTCCTGAAAGTTGGCAGAAGGAAAACTGATGTCTCAAATTGTTAGTGTGGCCTTCCACATCGTGGGGATGCAATCGTGGTGTAATCAGAATTCATCATGCCATTAGCAGAAGGACAACAGGAAAGGAGACACTTTTGCCTGCATCATGCTGTTTGAAATAATCAGCACTGTAAGAACAGAGCTTGTAATTGTCCACCTTGGCCAGACACTTGAAGTTTGCCTGTTTTTTTCTGGTTCCCGCCTTGCAGTTTCTTTCAGTACAACTCTTACTCAATATTTGCATGTTCAGTTTTACCTTCTCTTAAAGATCTGCAATACATTTCATCTTGCAAGGGAATGGAGATGCTGGGAACATGTCTGCTGTGAAAGTGAACAAGAGGTACTCAGAGTTTCCTCCCCCAGCACCACCCCATTCCTAACTGTTGGATACTTTCCTCTTGCCTTTTTTTTTTTTTTTTTTTTTCCTGGAGGAGGTCACTCCAGCAGCATGACAGGTCTGCAGTCATGCTCCAGCTGCATTAATCCCTGCTGTGTTGAGCTGCTGGAGAAAGAGGAGTTCATCTGACACTGGAGGGGAAGGACAGAAAGAAAAATTATAAGGGGGGGAGGGGGGCGGAGTGGAAAGAAGAATGAATAAATAATTCAGGCAAAGAGTGAATACTTAAACAAAGCGCGTCCTGTGTGCAGGGGAGCATCAGACTACCAGAATACAGAAGAGCATCGACCCAACTAGCAAAGGTGTAGGTGATAAAACCAAAGCTGGTTTGCCTGTCTGGGGCACAGAGACAAGAGCTGTTCCCAAGCACCGCCTGGACACCCACGGGGCTCAGCACCATGGGAGAGATATATTACTGTTTTGTCAACTGTAGTCTTGTGAGTTTATGAGCATTTGGCCTTATTTTACACCAGATAACTCAATGCTGCCCCAGACGAGGCTGCCACCTGTGCAGTGCTTCCTTCTGCAGCCTCGTGGCTTGTGATGGTCAAACCTTCTGGGCAGCCTGGACTGATCTCCCACCTATCCAACACACAACTCCTCTGGGCACCACTCTCCAGCAAGTCGACCACATTCGTGACCTGGCTGGAAGTTATTTCAGAGACAAGTTGGTTGTGAAACCAATGGGATAGGTTTAAACATCTCAAAGACCAACAAGGTGGGTGCTGCAGGAGAGATGCCAGGGGTGATCAAGGTACATGATGATCCTGAGAGTTGCATAGGTAGTTTTCATTGATATCCACACAGAGATTGTTCAAGGTGAAAATGTTAAGCTTGCACCTAAACAATACCAAAGAACTTATGTGCCATCATGTGCCCTCAGAAATCTTTGCATGTTTTGTATTTGGGAATGATGAGAACATCAAACAGTTGTGTACATCTCAGGAAATGCAGCATCTCACTATACGACATACAACGCCATTGCCTAACCTTGCTGTAAAGCTCCCTAGTGAGTTTCCCCTCACTTTTGAGACTTCTGCTTAAAGATTTCATTATTGGTTGGATTTTTTCCTACTATTGCCTAAAAATGTCCTTCATTAATTCCAGTGCCTCACCTCCAGTTGTAAGATGGGCATCCTGCTGAATAACAGATCTTTCCATGCTTGCTCACAGCTGTGGGCATTTTTGTGTGCTGAGGTGGCTGCTTAGTCACCGCTTAGCCAAGCTGCAAAAATTTACCTTTCTTAATCTCTTCTCATAAGTCAATTCTTCCAGGTCCCCAGTTTTCTTTGTTGCTTTTCTGTGAACTTGTTCCAGTTTGTTAACAGAAAGTCACTGACATGGTTCCAGAATAAAGCCCAATTTCCCAGCTGCAGCCTTTGGTCAGTATGGGGGTCACTCATTTTCCTGCTCTTTCCAATACTGGGTTAGTGGAGGCAGCCCAGATCTGTACTGTTCATTTTTCCTACACAATACTGCAAGCCCCCAGCTAACTGTTGTTACCCTGAAAGGTCTCTAAATCACTACTGTTCAGGTGCCTCCCTGCTGAATATCCTTGTGATGGATTCATACTTCCATAGGCAGGCAGCTATAGCACCTGTACATTTCAAGGCTGAATTTCATTTTTCCTCTTCTGCTTCTAACTCCTACAATAACCCAGTATTGTACCTGTATAAAACTCCTTGCTACTCACCATAATCCAGGTTAGTCTGATGATACTCACTTTATCTCTTGAGTTATTTAGAAGTTATTGGAGAAAATGTCTAGAATTAAGTCATAGAATCACAGCATTGTTTTGGTTGGAAAGGACCTCTAAGATCGTTGCGTCCAACCATTCTCTAACTCTACCAAGTCTGGTACTAAACCATGCCACTCAGCACCACATCTCTGCATCTTGTAAACACCCCAGTGATGGGGATTCAACCACCTCTGTGAGGAGCCTGTTCTAGTGTTTGAGAAGCTTTTCAGTGAAGAAGTTTCTTCTTATATTCAACCTAAACCTCCCTTGTTGCAGTCTGGGGCCTTTTCCTCTAATTCTTGTGAGGAAATTCAGGACCAGCAATGTGGTTGTAAATAATCCACCACCACTACATGACAGGCCTTTACTGCTCTCCTTAGTCTTCAGATTTCTGCTGAGTTTTCCATTTGGCAGACAGAGCTTCCACCTGTACCACCAGAACTAACTTTTCAGTGCTGAGTCTGTGCAGAGTTGAGGGCTGTTCTACCCACATCTGCCATGGGAGTCCATCACCTCCCTCACACCTGCTCTCTTCTCTGAGTAGAAAGCTGCGAGTGACCTTTGAAGAACCCCAGTTCATTGCTAATGAGTCTGCAGTTTTTAGTCTTGAGCACAGTTATGGCCATCAGATCCTGAGCCACCTTCTGAAGACTGAGTTGGTACTTCTGCTGCTGTTGCTGCATATATATACTGCCATATATACTGCAATCACTTGATTATTTCTATACCAGTCCCATCAAAAATACCAGGGTAGAACTTGAATTAGGTCACAACCTTTACTATGAACATGTTTATGGGGCTACTTTGAACTTGCCTCTCAGTTTTCTCATCCCAGCATCGTCTTCCCACTAAAGAGCACAGAAGAAACTTTGAGATCATGTAACAGTCCTCTACTTGCAGCTAATCCTAGAAATCTTCAGGAGATGACAGTTTGCAGGAGATAGGTGCACCTTTTCCTGAGCTGTGCCTGCATTGTTTGTCCAGAGCACAAGGCAGACAGCATGTTTAACCCTTCAATTTCAGGCCATGACAGCTCTTTATTATCTTATCCACAAATCATCTGAGCACTTCTCTTTCAAACATTCAAAGAGAAAACTTCAGATCAACCTAAAGGCAGGCATTTTATTGTTGTGAAGGGGAAGAAAAGAATCCAAAAGGAGATTGCCATCTTGACAATCTGTTAAAGAAATCAAACCACAAAAGGCAGGGAGAACCCTTGCCTGCATACCTGTTTTAATGTACCACGCAGACCATCTGAGTCACATAAACAACAAAACCTCAAAAGCTGTCGACATCTGAGCATTTTAAAGTTGCTGTAAGGCAATTTTTTGGCAAGTGGTCATAAAATTATTTGTTCTGGAGACTCTGCATCAACTGCAGGCGTAGTGAACACAAGACTGCAGAAGTTTTGCCTAAACATGCAGCAAAGGAAAGTGAATGGTCTCTGTTGAGCAGTCTGTTCCAGCTAGGGCTCAACCACAAGAAATTTCTAGTTTTCAGAAACAAGCTTTTGTCTTATGACAGATGACTGAAAGGGAAGACCGTTGACTATCGCCCTTTTCAGGAGACCTTTGGAGATACCCAATCCCAAGCTACTGAACACCTAGAGGAGAAGATGGGGCTCCTGGACTGGAGAGACTTGTGAGCAGATCCTGGAGACAGGCAGGAACAAGCCTCCATGCTGTCAGTGTTTTGAGGTGTAGAACACTGACAGAAGACAGCAGACACCAGAGTCTGGGCTGCCCAGACTAAGGACAGCAAGGAGGAGTGTGTTGGGCGTATCAGGACCAAAAGTACTTCCAAGAACTGGTTTATTATTCGATGGAGAAGATTATATTATTCATAAGGAAGCAGACAGGGCAGGACTGGTCAATAAACATTTTGTTAGGAAAGACACAGCACACTCAGATCAGATGAAGACAATGAACTAGTCTGTTTCTAGCCATGGGGAGTACTAAACTCCAAAATTTGATGGCCTCTGGATGCCTTGTGCTACCGAGTCATAAAAAGGTTGCTGGGAGAGATCACAGATCTGTCAATATGAACTGAAAAGAGCTGCTACACCAGGGAAACTGCAGAAAGCTGGAAGAGTGTGAAGATTCCATCCATACTGGCAGTGCAAGCAGGGCTTGTGAGGATGGTTTACTTGACATCAATCTGCAGCAGAAAGTAATGGAAGCTAATACAGAGTTTGATCAATAAAATATTAGAGGATGGGAATAAAATTAACTCAAGTCACAAATGTTTTGTACAGAGTCTTGTTGAGCAACCATTGATTTATTTTAGGTTTCATAGTGTTGTTTGAATTGACTGATCCTAAGTCAGAGCATTTAGGCAAACAGGGCTGCACCATGTGGTAAACCCCTTGCAGGGCTTTCCCTGTCCCAGCTCCAGAGCAGGTGACTATCCTCAGTGGAGAGGCAGAGACAGAGGCCACCAGGGAGCACACCATTTGCAGGCCACAAGCCCCATTCTTCACTTGAGCTGATCTCTTCAAGTAGACCTTGGAGTTCTGGGTCTCGTCACCGATAGAAACATGGCCAAACAAGAGAATCCAAGTGTTATCACATAGTGTTCCCACATGAATCAATCTTATCTCATCAGTTCTTGCAGCCCATGCAAGATGGTGAAGGGCAGTAGGAAAACCATCCCCACAAAGAGCATGCAATGGTGGAGATCATCTTTACAGCCACCACCATCACACTTGCTGCCCATTGGACCAGAAATACTTCATGAGCCACCATGTCCAATTCTGTGGAGAAAAGAAGAAAGCCAAATGGAAGTTTGGCCTCAATCCACTGAAAGCAGGAGATCAAGTGTAAGTGTTACAAGGTGTTCCCATCCTACGTTATGGCTGGACTCCAAATTGGGCAGGAGCTGAAATAATGGCATTTATTAAAGGCGATTGAGGCTGGCCTTTGGCTAGCTGCTGCACAAGCTTCCTGAGGAACAGAGGCTTTACACTCACTCGTAGGAGAGTGAACCTGATGTATCCAGAGAGTTTCACTTCCAGTTGCTCAGGTAAACACAACTTCAGGCTAATTTTTATTAGTTAAATAAGTTCTCTATGCACAGATTTACAACACATGTGACTGACTCCAAATTTTAATTGCAAGCAGAGAATGATTAAGCTGCTTATTTGAAAGGAAAGACAGAGCTAGTCTGGTGGCCTTCTGGTAGCACTCCATAACATCACAGAGAGGCCTGGGCTGGCACTCAGCTCTCCAGCAGCCTCACTTATGGGGCCAGCAGATGAAGTGTAATCATCTGCTGGAAGGGCTCCAATACTCATCTGGGCCTCCAAAGGCATTATTGCCTGGAAACCAGTGAAAGCTGGGAGGAGGCCAAGGTCCCTGCAAGCACCAAGCACTGGGCACCATGGCTCGCCTCACCCTTCCCAGAGGGCAGAGAAGAGCTGGCATGGGCTGAGTTTTGGGGTGGGGTTGGGGTGTTTTTTAAGAGGCAGAGCATTCCCTGACCATAAAGTCATTTAAAACACACCACTTCTGTTGCATCCCTTCAAACATCAGTAGTCTGTTTGTACATTATGTAAGTGGGTGGCGCGATGTAGGATGTGAACTACAAGACACTCTTGCAAACTGGCCAAGTACAGTTATGGTGATACCACCCACACAGTCACAGAGCACAGTTAATGACTGCTGAAGTACAAGAAGGCACTGGGCACTCATCTTAGGTGGGCCCCAAAGGGGAAGAACTGGGATCCACCTCCTGAAAGCTCCAAAGATGAGGTGGAAACCTGAAACTCCTCCACATCCCTTGCAAGTCCATTACTCTGTGGACACCTCCACAACCTCCACCATTTCACCCATCCCCTCCACCACCAGCCTGATGCAGGACACCCACCCCCAAACATGCACAAAATCCCCAAGATAACAGGATCCAGCAATTGTAACACTCAACTTCAAAGACATTGAAAGACATAATATTTTATTTGCCTTCTGCTTTTTAACTTTTGGGATCCACTCAGGTAATGCTTTCAATTTTTTTAATTAAAAATAAAAGCAAGCCTGCTTCTGTAGTCCCTCTTCTTTGAAGTTGGACATTTAAGTATAATATCTGTTACCTGAAGACTTTACTAGAGCTACGAGTTTAGGAAAACTCTGCCCAAAACATATGTCTCAGCAGATCTGGACACTTATTTTGGTTTGATCTAGTTTTATTTTGCCTAAAACTCTTCCTGTACATTCTTTCAGCAATTTAAAAGTAATTTTGAATCGCATGCAGTTCTTCTTTTTGCATTTTAAATTTAAATTTAACATTTGTCATACTATCAGGACAAATTGCCTCCTTTTCAGTCCCAGAATAACCATCTCCTTGCTCAGCACCTTCGCACTGTCACTGCAATAGTTAACAACAACTACATACACCGCTTATGGAGGTGGTTTCATCAGCACCTGGGAGAAGAGCAGGGCCCATGGCTCTGCAGGGTGGGGATTCAGGGCACACATGGCACACCTCGACATAGCCCCTGCAACAGAGCCTTCTCCAGGCAAGGAAGGGCTCACAGCCGGACTTGCAAGCTCGGGAACACAAGCATGAGCCCTGGGCTTTATGTTTGCTCTTAACCACAAAAGTACACTTACATCCTATGGTACTCGCTGTAATGAGATCCATCATCAAAATACTATTTCTACTGGAGGACTGTTATGTTTCACTGCTGAAAGGACTAAAACTTTTGAAGCCTTTCCTTAATTTTCAATGAAAAGCATTTGGTTCCAGGGTGACAGACGAGGCTCTTAAGAGCTGTTACCACCTCGGGTAATTATAAAATGACGGAAGGGAAGGGGAGAAAAAAAGCGAGCGAGCGGCAGATTAACACTCTCTGTGTTTGTGCAAGGCTACAAAGGCACTTCCACGGGTGCCTGCGCTGAGAGCTCGGCTATAACAGCTTCCAGTGGGAAAGAAAATTGAAGGAGGATGGAAGTGAGGAAAGAAGAAATTGCAATTAAAAACCGAAATGAATTCCAAAATAACATATGAACTGGAATGTTACAAAATACTTTAAGAAAAAAAAAAAAAAAAGTAGCTTTTGTTGCAAAGGGAAACCAGCCCAGGTTTTGAAAGAAGAGTCAAAAAACTCTTGTGCAAGATTGGGGCTGGCTCATAGCCTAGGAGCTGGAGGAGGTTTGTCCTCTCCCTGGGAAGCAGGTAAATCTCAGCAAATTGGAATTTCATTTTGACACTTAATGTACTTTATGTTAAATATGACTGGAAAAAAATCAAAGCAAGACAAAACAAAGCAAACAGGCTGAGCAAAGCCCTATGAAATGAAACTATTCCAGCAGTAATAATTAGCTCTTTAATATGGTGAAACTGAGTAATGTAACAAAGGCAGACAGACCATGCAAGACACATACAGACTAGAAGCACAAAAAAAAGCATTTTCCCCTGGTAAGAGATGAAGTGAAGCAGCTCTTAAGTGACAGCAGCTGAGCAGCAAGGTAGGAATCACTGAACTGATGATCAAACAGGGCAAAAGCAGGAGACTAGGGGCATCACCAAGGTACAGTAGCCTTTAACCCTTCATACCATGGCCCCTAAATAAATTAAACTGGATAAACAGCAAGATTATTAGCCTATAGGTCCACATAATAAATTCCCAATTCTGCCCACTGCCAGCAAAGCTTTTACAGGGCTGTGGTGGGGAAAGATGGGAAAAGTCTATTTTGAGTGGCCATGCTCAGTACCAGCGCCCATGGACAGCAGCTCCACTAACCCCTGTCAGGCCAGGCCAGCAAGGCACAGCTCAGCTCAGGGGGAATCATGGCAAATAAAGGCACTTTAATAAACCAGCAGCATAATCCAGGGCTCTGTCCTCTCAATTTTTTAATAGAAGCATTGACGATATGGAACCAATTATCGCCATCTGCCGTCCCCGGACTTAGATTTCCCCTCTCACAGCTCATTCTTCAAAAACTCAGTAGCTTCCTCCCTTTACATTTGTAAATGCTGTTGACTATGGATAAAATCCATGTTTACTTTGTATTCAGGGCCCATAGGAAAGCTTGTTTTAATCATCAACAGATGTTACACTCTGCTCTGCTGTGCTTGGCACACAACTTCAGAGGGAAATAAAAGAAAAATCTTTATTTTAAATTTAAATTGTAGATTGTTACAGACTAAATAAAATGCCAAATTGTTATTGGAAACAACATGGCCACTGTAATAACTATAACTGACATTTACTTTTTACAATTAGAATTTTTTTTTCTGGGACTGTTTAACACAAGATGGTTTCCACATTTTGCAAAGGATTTTGTTTTTTATTCCCCCCTTTTTTCTGAAATGATTTGCAATCAAGCCACAGACATTTGTAATTTATTTTTATTTAATACTTTCCTACGAGTTTATGAAATACTGGGATTATTGTGCTATATACAGTAGATAGTTTTTGAATACGTCCTCTCCCTGCGGACTCGTATTTCAATACACATTATCCCCTTGAACTCATTTATAAACACCCATTATTCCCACAGACCCTGCTATAAACATGTAATATCTCTGCAGACTGTTCCAGCCTTATGGTCCTCTTTATCTCTGCCTTCTTTCCTATATATATCCATCTTTGATGTCTGGACATGCACTCCCCTGGGTTGTGCCCAGGGGTGTGGGTGCCCTCCTGTGGTGGTGGCAGCAGTACCCTGCGGGTCCTGCCACAGCTTTGCTCTCGTTGCTTTTCCAGCTGCCAGAAAAACCCAGCTGGTGACAGAGGCTGGCTTGGGCACCTGCTGCATGTATGCTGCTGTCAGCACCCCAACATTCCCTGCTCACGGCATCAACTGCTTCTTTTTAAGCTGCTGGTGTGAGCAGTAAGAAGATGATGGCCAAGCCTCTATCACCAAGCACTCATCCCACACTCCCTTAGTAGCTGCAGCCTCACAGAGAGGTACCTAACTGGTACTTTCCCAGAGCCATAATTTCTCATTTCAATTTCTACACCACTAAGAACCTGCCTTGTGAAATTAGTTGATGGTTGCATCCCCATCCCTATTTAAAAGACACAGCTATGTGGTGCTGAGTGACGTGGTTTAGCACTAGACTTAGTAGTTAAATAATGGTTGGACTCAATGATCTTAAAGATCTTTTCCAACTGAAGCAATTTTATGATTATTTTAATGCTTACTATTGCTCAAAAGTAAAATGGAATAAAATGCTTGAACACAAAACTTGATAATTCTTTTGACTACTGAGAATGACTGAGAGTGCTCTTCTCCTTTGCCAGTCCAGATATTTGAATATTTGAAGCAGCAAAGATTGTTTGTCCACTTTACTCCTATGGTCACAAAATACACAAACCCAAAACTCACCATGTGAGTCTCCAGAAGACAAAACATCCCAGGCTAGATACACCAGAGTGATGTCTCTGAAGCAAAGAGGAGGTCTGTAAATGACATATAGTGCTGTTTTATAATTCAATCTCATACCTTTTTATGGGACACAACCCAGGTTACTTGGAAAGTATGGGGCATCCCACAGAGCCAGAGTGAACATCAAGAGAAGTGCTGCCTTAAATTCCTAGTCTTAAGAAGAGATACATTTCTCAATTACCATAGCATCCTCTTCTCTGTCCTTGACAAATGTACTCTTGTTCTGTTCACAGCCTGTCTGGAGTGTTACTACACAGATAATTTTCCCATCCATCACCTGGAACCTATCACACATCTCTGCAGTCCTCCATTAACCACCTCTCTTCTCCTCAAACACAAGCTCCTTCTCTTCACTTTCTTGGCTCTTCACAACCTCTCCCTGTTCTACTGAGCACCACTGAGGCAGCATGACAGGGCTGCCTCCTACCTCTGGCCAGTGTAGGCTACTTATTTCTGCTTCCTGTGTTAGCGTTTCCTCCTATCCTCCTCAAAACTGAGATTCTGCTACTGATAACAGCTATAAGGGCAATGTGGGTTATCTGCCAACCCAAAACCCCTACCCAGAATCCAGCACACTGCAGGTACCTGTGCACTTCAGCTCTCATACAGCCTGTTCACTCGAGGCATAACCCTGTTTGTGTGCAGGCTGAGGATGTTGAATGACCAGCAGTGCAAAAGCAAAGCATGGAGATCACTTTAAAGGCATGAGTCATGCTCGTCTAAAATCACTTAACTGCCTAACCTCAGACAAATGAACATGTAAGGGCCAGGCCTCTGATTTATCTCTGGATAGGGCACTCAGCTTTAACTGCGCCCCTCACACTGAGGAGCTATCACAAGGGCAGCAGCAACATCCCTCCGCTGAGCTTTGGTTTCTACAACTCTCCAAAGTCCACCATGTTGTACTCAAAGCTTTAAGACAGCAAGAGAGGGAGAGCCTTGTTCTTTAAGCAGTCTCTCCAATGCCAAACAATTAAAACTCATTGTAGCCTCACGGTGCCTCCAATTGGCACATACACCAGCAAGATTATGAGAGTGCCCAAGTGAAACCAAACCATACACGTTCACCCCAGCAACTCCCTTTCCTGGTTGGAATCATGTGCACTTAAGAATGCAAATGCCAAACAGTATTGAGCAAATGGTATCATTTGAGCTAGTGGCATAATTTCACACCAAAAGATAGTTTAGACACTAGCTTCCTGCATCTGTGATTTTACACATCAGAGTGTCCATGAGCTTGTCAAGTGAAACAAGATGGGAGCAGAGGGCAGCATTACCTGGCCTGGTACAGTGAGCATCACTGTGGGGTTTGATATCTAAGATTGTACCATGCAACAGTGCTCACACAGATGTTGCACACATTTGTGCAAATATTAACCACAAATAAGGTTTTTTTTTTAAAAAAATATTCTTAGGAAATTTTGAGATCTAAAAGAGAAATCTCAGGAGGAAATAAATCCTTTTCATTTAAAAATTGCAAACGACAGCCCAATGCAAACCAGCTTGGGAAGCAGAAGCTTTCTCTCTTACATTGCTAGTGAATACTGTTATGAATTAACAGCTCATTAAGAAAAAAACTTTGCAAACCATGAATCTCAAAATAAAGTCAGAGAAACTGTCACCCACAATTTCCAGTGTGTGAATAAATCTAAGGGGATGTCAGCAGACAGAAAGCCAGACAAACAGGTGTCCCCTGGCCTTCCGACCCCAGCATCAACAGTGCAATAAAATTCTTCCTGTGTTGGGACAAAACCATTTGGTACCAGTACATGGAATCATTCCTGCTTCTCGACATACGGAAATGCCTATAACAAATGCCTCTTAAAGTCCCAGGAGAAACAGGGCCCTGCACCATGAGGTATTCCCCCCAGGAATCCTGTAAATCACACTGAAATTTAGCTTGTCCTGGAACAGGTTTGAAAATCTGTTTGTGGTTTCTTATGCTTTTTTTTTTTTTTTTAAAGTTATCTGGTCAGTTCATAAATGAGAGAGTCCTTCACGTGCCCATGTAAAGATCTCTCTGTGTATTCTTTAAAATAGTCTTCAACTGCTGACAAATTTGCTCTGAAAACTCAGTTATTTCTATAGTTTTAAAACATTCTTACTCTTTATTTTTATCACATTGAATCGCTCTGTAAATTAAAGTGTCATTTCTTCATCCATCCATTCCCTCCTATCAGCCTGGCTGTGCTGTCTCCACAAAGGCAGCACTCTGACCATGGCCTTTGGTTATTTTCTGCTCGACAAACTCCAGCACTTCCAGAATGAAATCTCAGGGCAGCTGAAATCACCCCAAGCTGCTCCCCTTTTCCTCAGTGAGCAGCAGTGAAGATGGGCTTGAAACAAGGAGATGAAGGGGCAGGGAGAGAGATGTGTTTAGCACAGCACTAGTGAGAATGATCTTGTGTTACATTTAACAGACAAACACACATCCCACATCAGCCTTTAATTCAGCTGTTTAAGGTGTTCATGCAGGAGGACCTGTGCAAGTTAAACACAGAAGGCAGGTCAGCAGAACCTGGGGTCTCATCTCCATGGGGGGAATGTTCAGGCAGAAAAAAATAAACAGAAAATGGAAAGAAAAATATCTCCATAAAATACAAACAGTACACAATTACAGGAATTTATTCGTATGCTTAAAATAAGATCCTGTACAAAAGGAAAGGAACTGGAAGGGAAATGAAAAACTGTGGGAGAGAAGAGAGGAGAGGAATATAAGCAAGGGGAGAAGGAATAGAGACAAGTGAAGACAATCTAAATAAATTGGTTTTAAGAAAAAATATCAATGTGTATAATAAGAATTACTGCAATGTTTTTGTAGGCATTAAGAAGAATTAGGGCATTTGTTTGGTTTCCGATTAAATGAGCCAATGAGCCGTGGAAATAGAGATACCTTGTTTTGCACAAAATGAACCACTCCATCAACATGTTGGCCAAGATGGCTACTGCCATGTAAATCCCAAATGGAAGTATCTCCTAAAGCAAAGGTATTTTGGTGAGTCCTTCCTGAGGAAAACAAGGGATGTGACTCAGTTCCCCTCACAAATAGCAGAAACCAGGCTGACCAGTATCACCAGCCCAATGGAGATAAGCATCCTGCTTCCTGAGCATCTGTGAAGATGTGTCTAATGGAGCTATTTCTCAACAGGTGAATCTTGTTTACAGCACCAGACTGATGGGGATCTTGTTTGGGAGAGACAAAGCTCCATGGTGTTTATCATCATTACAGGACTCTGGGCACAATATGTAATCACTTCTGGATAAAAATAAATAGGTCAGGTGTTACCCTGTATAAAAATCTCTGCTCATGCAGATGGTCACCCACATTTAATTTCCTTGACTACCTTTCCATCCATCCATCAATTCCTTTGCATTTGAAATGTAAAGTCAATTTGGAAAGCTATTCCAAGATAACCTTCAAAGTCATTTCGAAAAGACGTGCCTCTGATTGAGGATGACAGTCCAGCCACTCTCTAGCGTTAGAGCTTTGTGGCCATAATTCATTGTATTTGCTCTGTATTGCATCATATTTCAGCCAGAGGAGTATTTTTTTTTAGCAGCCCGTGTTAGCCTGCAGTTTATTAAAATGAAACCCCTTTATCTCCTTTGTCACTTCTCTGCTCTCCTCGCAGTTCATGCCATCATTGCTCTCTATCATTAAACTAACACCGTGCATGCACACTGACACAGTAAATACCAACTGATAAACCAGACAACGCTAATGTTGTGACAGTCACAAAAGGCAGCAAAATTGAAGCTGGGATTGATGCTCCAGCCTCAAGTGACACTGTGTGTGACACAGGGTGCTGTGGTTGCACACATAACAGGAGGCTTAAGAGCAGAACAGATTGGGATGTACAAAGAGGCAGGAGCAGCAAGGATGATTTTAAGTATCTTTCCCTGGCAGCTTATTGCATTATCATTTACTCTGGATCATCGCTGAAAAAATCCCATGTTCAGACAATTCCCAGTCATGGAATCAAGCATCATCTTCAAACCCGGTGGATGGTCAGGCTCCTGAATTATTCAAGGGACAGGAAATTATCAGAGGTTGTGTTTATTCAGAAACAAAAGTGCCTTGTTAATTCACAGGGTTCCAGGTAGTGTGCTGATTTGATCTGGCACTTTGCATAATACAAGCCACTGGAATTTTCTGTATTACTTCCAGTGTAAAGCTCAATAGCTGCACTTGAACTGCAGAACGTGGAAAATCAGCCAGTCTCGATGGTAAAATATCCAGCACCATGGCCATGAAGCTGTTCCAGTGATTGATCACCTTTCCTGATTAACACGGACATTATTTCTAGTCAAATTTTTGTCTACTTTTAATTCAATTCACTAAATCTCATTATACGTTTTTCCTGCTACTTTTAAGAGCTCTCTATTCTCTGATTTCTTTTGCCTGTGTAGGCACTTAACTGACCGTGCTCAAGTCACCTTTGCAGTGCCTTTCTGATAACAGCAGAGGCTTGATTTATGGGTTTTTTTGATCTGTCACCATAAGATAAATTTTCCACTTCTTTAATCATCCTCATGGATTTTCACTGCATCCATTTCAGTACCCTTCTCCAGGTGTTAGCCTCAGAAAAGGACAATTCCAGAGGTGTCTCCAGTGACAAAAAAAACCCCTAAACTGCTCTGCTCTTTCTGAGTCCTCTAATGCTGAGTCATAGAATCACAGAATGTTTTGGTTGGAAAAGACCTTTAAGATCATTGAGTCCAACCACTATTTGAAGGACCCTCTCCTTCAAACATCCATCCAGGAAAACAGCAGACAGTATCCCATAACGCCAGCTGCCTGTGGTCATGGTCACAGCCTTGTTTCTGCAAGTAGTATGAATGGATCAAGAGCATGTGAAAGCACCAGAGGAGATCTGGGGTCTCCTGGGATTAGTTAAAGAGGAAACGATCAGAAACAAAAACTTTTCAGTGATTCTTTTTAGTTTTTCAGAAGAGCCACATGCTTTTCAAGTGCATTTCCACTAAATGCAGTATCTTTGATTTTTATAACTAGATAACTTTGAAATATATTCTCCTTAAAAATTATACCATTTCTTCACATCTTAATTAATGCCAAAGCTTTATTTTCTCTCTCAGTGGTGTATTAGAAAACTGCTATTAATATAATTTAATTTTTGTAAAGAGCAGCATTTGTTTTCTATTTTTTTTTCTAAAGAGGTGGTTCTGAAATCCTGCCCTGTCAACATCGCTTAAAACATTCCCGCTCCATGCCTCTATGTAATAAATTAAATCAGTGCTTTAATTGTGCCCATGCTTTGTGGTTCCTGGCAGTACAAAAAGATCTTCTGTGAATGCACGTCCCAAAAAAATCCTACCAAGTGATTAATTACTAGTCTGGAAGATATAAATATGCTTTTCAGTAAGGACAGTATGGACTGCTGGAAGCTTTGGCCTTATATATCTCATGGAGCTCCTTCGCCCAGCAGACATCATCTTAATTCAAACAAGATCCAGTTCAATATTTCCTGGCAGTACAAACCCTTCTCTGCCCATTTGCCCTGTGTAATTAATCCAAGGTATATAGGTGTGGAACTGCAGAATGTAAGATATGTCTACTTGTATTTTAGATTTCTCCAAGTTTTCCTCATCCTTACATGAACCATCCAATGAGGTGGCTTAATTCCTGCATATTCTGGACAGTCTAGCTCTTCCACATCCATGGTTTTATCAGTGTCCAGGTAAAGAGTAGCCAAGCTCCCAACCCCCTATATTAGTTTCTTCCACTTGACTCTGTGCTGTCCCAGCTGGTGGCTTTGCTCTCTCCTTAAACTCTTCTTCTCCGTGTCAGTTTGAGGGGAATCCAGGAATATTTGCAGTCTGTCCCAAGCTTGCCCTACAATACATGTACAAGGAGAGGAATTTTATTTTCCTTCCCACCACACCATGCATACTATAACTGCAGCTATTCCACCTGCATGTCTGGAGCAAGTCAGTGCCATCCCAGTTGACTGATGGAGTCTAGCTGGAGCTCCAGCAGCAGCAGCTTCTAACATCTCCTAGTGGGCTGAGAAGAAGCAGGCAGGAGACCATTCAGCAGAAGGAAAACTAATTGAAAATGGCAGCAAGTTGAAAGGACCTGGAACCAGGAGCACAACACTGAACTTCTCAGAGTCAGGTCACCAACAGAAGCCAAAGCGACATGCACAGAGATTACTGTTCAATGGCTTGAAAGAGGGGATTGATGGAGCATAATCTAGCTCCTTATCACAAGGAACAGAATTTATTTCACTACAAGCGAGAATGTGACAAACAAATACTAACTCCATTCCTGGTCTTTGAAAAGGTCTGTCCATAGTCAAGGAACAGACTGAGATGAGAAAGAGAACTATGTGCCTGTTTGGAGGATAGAAGACCAGAGTTTCGCAATTCTCTGAGCACCAAAATTCACTGAAATCCTTGTGATTGCTCATTAGCAATACACATCTTCCAGCTGACATTTTTCATTTGGACCTTGTGATAACCACAAATCAAACATCCATAAGAAGGTAGTCAACTTCAACTGAGGAAAGGTCTTTAAAAAAACAAGAAAGAAAATAAACCTTTGATAAAATAATTGCTTCTACTGTTATTTTTTTTGCTATTGCTTCAAAAACAATTTCTCTTTCTTTCTTGTTCATCTATCTGGTGTCCTGCTGTTGTGCAGATGAAAGGTCCAGTCTCTTTAAAATTTCATGCAGGGCTCTTTAGAACATCTCAGTTTAAAATGCCCGTGGCAAAGACAACAAAATGTAACAGCAAATGGAAAGCAGATGAAACCCCCTGTTTATATACTTGATAAAGGTAGTGCCTGCGACTGAAGGTCTATTTTCACACCCACAAGTGGCAATAATCATTCTTAAAACCACTGAATCACATCACTTAAATTTACCAAAGCAATGACCACAGCTCAGCATCCCAAAAGCTGTCTCTAACTATCCAGTCTAGGTGCCATGCAATTGTATTGCCTGCTAAGAAAAGTTTGCTTCTCCTTCTACCTCAAAGAAGAGGTTCTTCCACCATTGCACTAACCTGACCTTAACAACAAAGGACATATGCTTGCGGCTGCCTTAAAGTGTGTCAAGTAATGACTTTGGTGGAATAAAAGCATGAGTTGTGTGAGATGGACATTCCAGCACAGCCACAGGCATGGACCATACACATGTCTTACCAACCACCATTCATCAGGTCCTTCTTCTCTTCACAGCACTCATGTGCTTCCCTGTGCATTGGAAGAGTAGTCTGTAGAGATGTTCACATATTGAAGCAACTCATCTACGTTTATACATGGACCACTGATGAGCAGCTGGCTCCAAACTTTCCAAAAAGAGTTTAATTTCCTTTTTCCAGGAATTAAGCATATTCCTGTTGGGAAGAGCAGATTTCACTAACATGTCCTGCAGGTAGTTTTGCCACTCACAAATATTATGCTTTTTACCAAATTAAAGATTATACCGAGTCTCACGACATGTTTAAGGTTTCTACAGGCCACCATCAGAATCCAAGGCAGTAACATCCAAGTTCAACAGGATCGTGTGTGTTTGTGCCATCTTCTTCTATCTCCTAAGTCTAAAATATTTTACCAGAATGGCCACTAAATGTGGCATGACAAGATGGACTCCAACAGAAAACTGTAATGTGGGCGAAACACTGGAGTCGATTCAGTAAAACTAGTCTAGCATTTCTCATTGTAAAAACGTAGAGCCTACTGCATCAAGAGTGCAAAGCAGTAACAAGAGAGGAACCCCTAAGCCTAACAGACACAAGCCCCAGGTGGGTGAACAGCATGAGGCTGAACATCTCTTCTGAGACAGCACAAGAGGTCCCAAATACAGAAGATTTTTGAAGCACTGGTTAGAATATTGGTTATAAAGCACTAAACACAGATGCCAGAGTCGACAGGCTCTTCCCTTCAGGAAGAGGGCAGTTTTAGCTGCATAAACTCTTTAGGAGTGGAGTTATGTTTTGTACACTGAAAATGAAAAGAACAAATAACTGTATCAAAGTGCACGAGTGTGGAGGTTCAGACTCTCAGCATCCTGAAACAGAAAGTGTTCCCCTGCAGGAGCCGCCTGCATTAATCAAAACACTCCGCTAGCTAATCCCACACTGATAACAAGGACTGACCACCCAGAGAGATCAGGGACGTGCTGGGCATGGCACACAGGAAAGATAATTCAACAAGGAAACATCTCTGCCATAGCCTAGAGGTCGAGCTTGCAGAGCACTGCCCAGCATCACCCACAAGGAAACTTATCCTGCATCCAAAGAAGCTGCTGATCGATGTGCTCATTCTGGGTAACCTCATGCCAAGGCAGTTTCAAGGAGACAAATCAAAATCAGCAGATGTTCATCAGGGCAGCTTTGCAGATAAAGGATGGGATCACAAAGAAACACATGGGTGAGTCATGGACTATTTGATACTCAGAAATGAGTCACAGCTTAATAAATGGGCTGGCTCTGGCCACATGCTTTCCTCATATAGTGCTAATTAGACCAACCCCCTAATTGCACCAGCCATAGCAGGGGAAACTATGAGCTTCAGGACTGAGCTCCTGAACCCAGAACAAAACTACCCCAAGTGATTTTGCAGACAGGTTTTGTGAAGTTAACAGAAATACGTAGCACAAAACCATTTCTATGTTACCAAATAACTAAGGAGGTGAAGAAGCCACCCAGCACCATGCCGGGGACCAACTCTGTCACTCCTGCACAGGGCACACACTGCAGGCAATGGGAAACAGGAAATCCCTGGCATCTCTCCAGCTGTCCACAGGGAGGATCTGGAGCCACTGGCAATGCTCATATGCAGCCCCACTGCCTTTTAAATAGAACTCACAGAAACCTTCCAGCTTAGAATCATTCCAATGCTCACGCACAAGTGCTCTAGCTTGAAGTAACCGTATATTTAAAACTACTGAACCTGTTTTCCACAAACTTGCTTCTACTTCCTTCTTTCTTCTGCAATGACCACATCATGTACTGAATTTGAAATTCCAGCTTCAGTGGCTTTGGTTTTTTTGGCTATGCACAAAGAAGGAATTTTAAAGGGACATTATTTTCACACTAATACAGAATTATTTTTTAAAAATGTGAACAAATACCAGGCAAGAAAATTTTCAGCTTTAAAGAAATAAATCAAGCTATCGGTTACTGAAATGCTGAAAGACATTAAACCAAGAATGGGTTTGTATTAACTCCTGAAAGATTATTCATACATTAAACCAAGAAATAAAGGACTTTTCTTGCAAAGTCATCTCACTGTACACAGTGGCTGCAGAAATGCAGTTGTGTATTTGTAGAAGGGATTAACTAAGATCAGTTTAAATTGTTATTTTGCTTGTGTTGCACCAAGCTTTCAGCACTGCTGCATCTGAACAATTTGAGTTCCTTAGTCTGAACCAAACCCTGGGACAAAGGAGGGTCAGCCCAACCCCAGGTTCACCCAACTATGCCCTAGTAACCCTGGGAAATGGCTCCCACATCTTTGGGCAACATGGGCCAGTGTCTTACCACCCTCAGTGGAAAAAATTTCTTCCTCCTATCCAGTCTAAACACAAGAAGAAAGTGTCCCTATCTTTCCTATCAGCACCTGTAAGTATTGAAAGACTGCAACGAGGTCCTCCTGCAGCCTTCTCCAGGCTGAGCATTCATTTATAACTCTCTTTACAAGACTTGATGATATGCTGCTGAGGCAAGCCTTTATCGGTGCTTTACAAAAACAGCTGAACAGCATGTGGTAGCTGGGTGTATCCCTCCCTGTACCTGATCCCTGCCTGTGCCTGCTGGCTGGGACATCCTTCTGTGGCATGGCACAGCATGGCCACCAAGCCTCAGTCCAGGGCTGACAGCACACGAACCCACTTGGGCACACCACCGGAAACATTCTCGTTAGGAACTTGGTGTAATTAACTTGAAGTCAGTTGAAAGCACTTCTTTTGTGGGCCCTTCTACATCTGTGTTTTCCCCAAAGTCCTGACTTCCTGGTTTACTGCTCAAATGCTAAAATTCAGCTCTCCTTCCATAAAGTATTTTAATCTAAAAATAATTTGAACCATGTTTATTTTTAAGAACTTTTACCCTCCCAAAAATAATGTTTAAAAGAAAGCAACTTTAAACATTAATAGGGAGTAAGCAATTGCTGGTGCTTTTGTTGCAGATAAATCACTTTTAATCTAAATTTTTTTTCAAGAAAAAGATCAAAAGTAACGTTAATCGTGCTGGCCAGGGAGCAAAGGGACATTCCCAGACATTAACTGCTTTCCAAATATGAAAAACATATTAAATATCTCTCTTAAAACAAGATGTTTTCCTCATGTTCCCTTTGGGGGAAATCTGCTGGGCACATTCCTCCCTAGGCAAGGCTCAGGCATCACCAGCCAGGCTTGGCCAGGGGAGCACCCACTGGGCACCACTACCCCCAGCACACCAAACCTACCCGCATTATGCCCTGGGGATGTCCCTCACCACTGGCCCAGGTGGCTGGTAGGCTAGTGTCTGGTTGCCAAGAGGATCAACAGCATCCTGGTCTGCATCAGCAATAGTGTGGCTGCAGGACCAGGCCAGAGATCATCCCCCTGTACACAGCAATGGTAAGGTCACACCTTGAGTACCAGGTTCAGTTTTGGGCCCTTCACTCTAAGGTGCTGCAGTGGGCCCAGAGAAGACCAAAGATGCTGGTGAAAGGTCTAGACAACAAGGCCTGTTAGGAGCAGCTGGGAGAACTGGGTTTGTTCAGCCTGGAGAAAAAGGAGGCGGAGGAGAAATGTTCTGGTTCTCTGCAACGCCATAAAAGGAGGTTGGAGCCAGGTTGGGGGCAGACTCTGCTCCCTAGGAACAAGTGATAGGATAAGAGGAAATGGCTTCAAGTTGCACCAGGGGAGGTTTAGGTTGGAGATCTAAAGAAATTTCTTTCCTGAAAGGCTTCTCAAACCCTGGGAGAAGTTCCCATGGATATGGTTGAATCCACAGAGATGTGGTGCTGAGGGACATGGTTTAGCATCAGAGATAGAGAATGGTTTGGACTCGATGATCTTAGAGGTCTTTCCCAATCAAAATGATTCTATGAATCTATGATGCTCTTGTTTGAGATGAGGCAGGATGATCATGCTCCAGTGGCACAGCCACACAAGGTACCCTCACCACCTCACCTTCCCCCTGGCCTTGCACCAATGAAACTTTACAGATGTATCCTGCACTGGGAATCATCTTGGTTGTACAATCTCAGTTTTCCACAACTTTTATAAGCCGGCACCTGGGTAGAAACTCACACCCCATCCAGCTGTTGCCACGGCACACATGGGTCAGACAGCACAGATGGGTTTGGCTTTTATTTAATCATAATTTTCTGTGATTTCTATTGTAATAGGATCAGAGGCAGGGGGGAAAGAAATGCACTTGGACAGCATAAGGAAACACAATTAGGGTCAGTCCCAAATAAGATGTAGTAAAGCTAGTTTGCCTTCAGCCAGGTCCACCTGAGCTGGCAGAGAAACCCCAGGCACACATTAAGAGCAGAAAAACCTGAATCAGTGAAAGATGTTGCCTCAGGCACACAACTTTCAGTAGCGAAGCAACATTAAATCTACAATCTGAGTTTTGTATTAGAACAAAAAGGGGGAGAATGATGCTCAGCACTGCACGGCCACAAAGAAAAGGCCAGTGAAAGCATCACTTCTCCCAGAGGTTTTGTTCGGCTTTCCCCCACCAGAGACTTTTTAATGATTTAGAGACACATCAAGAAAATACAGACACTTTCTCCAATTAATGGGAGCTAGGAGTTGTATTGCCAGTATGGTCTCCTCCACACCACAGTGAGGCATACCTGGTGTCCTATAGGAGATGCCAGGACAAGGGGCAATGGGTTTAAACTAGCAGAGGGAAGATTTAGACTAGATGTTAGGAGGAAGTTCTTTACAGTGAGGGTGGTGAGGCACTGGAACAGGTTGCCCAGGGAGGTTGTGGCTGCTCCCTCCCTGGAGGTGTTCAAGGCCAGGTTGGATGAGGCCTTGAGTAACCTGTGCTAGTGGGAGATGTCCCTGCCTATGGCANAAGGCTTCTCAAACCCTGGGAGAAGTTCCCATGGATATGGTTGAATCCACAGAGATGTGGTGCTGAGGGACATGGTTTAGCATCAGAGATAGAGAATGGTTTGGACTCGATGATCTTAGAGGTCTTTCCCAATCAAAATGATTCTATGAATCTATGATGCTCTTGTTTGAGATGAGGCAGGATGATCATGCTCCAGTGGCACAGCCACACAAGGTACCCTCACCACCTCACCTTCCCCCTGGCCTTGCACCAATGAAACTTTACAGATGTATCCTGCACTGGGAATCATCTTGGNGACAAGGGGCAATGGGTTTAAACTGGCAGAGGGAAGATTTAGACTAGATGTTAGGAGGAAGTTCTTTACAGTGAGGGTGGTGAGGCACTGGAACAGGTTGCCCAGGGAGGTTGTGGCTGCTCCCTCCCTGGAGGTGTTCAAGGCCAGGTTGGATGAGGCCTTGAGTAACCTGTGCTAGTGGGAGATGTCCCTGCCTATGGCAGGGGGTTGGAACTAGATGATCCTTGAGGTCTCCTTCCAGCCTTACCATTCTATGATTCTATGCCACCAGCAGCAGGTCCAGCACAAAGCCATCTGTTGCCAGAACCACTGAATACTTCAATGCTCACTTAATTTACCACTCCTTGGACTAGTTGTTACAAGCAGACAGCTCCAGCCTGATGCCTACTGACCCACCACCTCCCTGTGACACAGCCATGAGACAAAGTACCTCCACAGCAAGGCTGCTGGTCTCTTCTGGCTACTGAAAGACAGAGCTCTAGGTAAAAGGAGAGGGATGATTTTGTTTTTTCAGCAATAAAAGCTTCTCTCAGTAATTCCTTCTCTTCTTCTCCATTCTGCTTCAGCAGCTGGACAGACCCATGGGCAGGGAAAGGCTGGTGAGCAACGTTCAAATCTAGTGTTGAATTTTGTTTATGCATTTGTATTTAGCTGAAGCCTTCATTACTTTTAAAGCACATGAATTCTGGTCACATGAAGTGGAGTTTTCTGTCAAAGCCATTTTCCTGAAAGAGCTATTTCTCCGGAACAAGCATCTCATCTGCTAATCTACCAGAGCTGCATCTGCCAGCATTCCCAAAACAAAAGGATACGGTTTTCCTCTCAGATACACCATGAAGAGTTTTATTAGGCTTTAGTGTACATGTATGATTAGAATAGCAGAAAGAATCTGCTATTTGTGAAAGAACTGACATAAAAACAATACCCAAGTCCTCTGAGGACAGGACAGATGCCTTTTAGCAAGGAGCCTTTAAAATCAAAACAACAAAAACCAAAACCACCCCACAGATCCTTCACTTTTTCAGTCTAGTTTCTTCTCTCTACCTCTCTGTTAGTACTATTTCTTTTTAACAGAATAGCAACAGTATTTGAACTTTTACCAACTCCTAATGAGTCAAGATTTTGCATGTATATCATCTCATAATAAAAGATTCCCACACACCCCAGTGGCAAACAGCACAAAGCACAATGCAGAGTAATAAAACCTCTTGAGAAGTTCATAAAGACAAAGTTTCTGTGTGCAATAGAGGATAATGTCCTATGCCCTGCACCTCATAAAAACAGCTTAGAGTAAGCAGTGCAGGATTTGTCAGCTGAAGCTGTTCAGCATCTCCCATCAGTATGGTAGGACACTGCATGGTCCAGATGGTACAAACCCCATTCAAACAGGAACCACTCATCCCTAACTTACTTGCACCTTCCAAAGGCAAAGCTCTATGCTTTGGCAACCACAGATGGCACTTGTGACCCATAGAAAGACAGGATGAGGAGGATGCTTCAGCTGAGGGATTTCATGGAGTCAGAGGTGACAGCAAGGCTCTCTTCATCCCTCATGTACCCCGTCTGGATATTGACAGGACTGATAAAACCTGAGATGTTTGGTATCATAGCACTGGGCCTTGATGAGGTTAGAGAGCAGAGCCTGGAGGGCACTGGTTGACCGTGCCCAAGCTGCTGGAATTCATGCCCTTTTTTGAATGATAACAGCAAAATAAGGAACCTACATAAATATTATTTTCTGATTCACTGCTAGATTAATACTCCAACAGAAGATACACAGGCTTGAGTTATCTTCAAAATATTAGAGGAGAAAGAACAAGTATTTAATGTATTGCTTTAAACTTCTGTTGGGGATAAGTAGTTTAGGTCATACTCTCAGCTCACTGTTGGTAGGTATGTCCCTGCCACTTGCCAGTACTGGCAACAGACTTGTCACATTCCAGATACCATACATAACTGATACAGTGAAAAACAAACAAAATGAGAAAATAAGTGGGGCTTCTCCTGAAGCTTTTTCCTTTCCCTGTGAAGGAGACCTTTATCCCTGCTCTGGCAGCACTGAGATAAGCACTGCAGAATGCCCACAGCTACAGCTCTTCATTTTCCTCTTGGTCGAGCTACAACTAAGCTGCCAAAAGAAACAAACTTTGCCTTCCAGTCAGGCTCAAAATGAACCAGCAAACTGGATTTTTATGTCATAAAAGGAAGCAGAAAAATAAGCAGGAACAGTTAAAATGCTTAAAATACTGACAGTTTTTTCTTTTTCTTTTTTTTCCCCAGAAGAAGGGAAAATACATTTATGAAGACAAGCTATTAAGAGGTGATTTCAGATGCTAATTCCACCATCCTCACTGCGTCCAACACAGCACCACCATCAGTCTTCTTTCAAAAGTCAATGAAGTGATAAAGTTTGGCCCCATGACATCAGGGAACATAAAATAGACTTTTTTAGGCCAGGAGAGGCCTAAGCACATATTTTGAATGCTACCTCACCTAACTCATTCTTTGCAGAGAAACAACTTCATTAAACCACAAGGTTTTTGAGTGACATTTTTGCTGCTCAGTGAAAGCTTCAGACACAACCTGGAGAGGAATCTGAAGTCTCCTTGCTGACTCAGAGCTGCACAGATGTCCCAAGGTTACCTGGGCAGCCAAGAACCAGCTCAGCTTTAAAGAGCAGGTATCGATATTGTCTGGAGACACTGAGCTTTCTCCACAGAATCCAGACTACTGTTTCTAGACCTAACTGGAACTTTAAATGATTCATTATTTCATTGGCTATTGAAGACCTGAAAGATGAACTTTCCTAAAATGCTGAAAACACAATAAGCAAAATGAAGATAATGCAGATGTGGAGACTTGCACAACCACCTCCTGCAGTGCTGCTCAGCACATTCCAGAATCACTTTGGCACAGCTCCTCTCCTTAGGATAAATATCTCAATGTTAATATTCATGGAGGAACACCATGATGGAAGCTACTTGGTACACAGTCAAACTGTCCTGTTCTTCTGAGTAGCTACAACATACATTCCCAAAGCCCAGCAGGACAAGACAAAAGCTGCACAGGAAATGGGTAGCTGTGCACAGGGCAGAAGATCTGAACAACAAAATTCTTTAGTTTTGCTTCACCTTAAGAATTGCTACCCATGTACTGTTCCCCAAATCCCTCCTCAATAAAAATAGCATTGAAAATTCCTGTAGTCCCAGGTTTAGGACCATCCTGTAGTGCTTGGCAAGATGAAAGAGACTGTGAATGACCACAACTTGCTTTTTTTCTGCACTGTAGTTTATAACAATCTTCCTTTTCAAGATGAAACACGTAGAGGCGAGAGTCTGAATTTGAGGGAAGGTAGGAAAAAAATCCCCAAAGATTAGATTTTAGCTTGTAAACTGCAGCTTTGCTGGAATCACTGAAAAAGAACGTGGGTCCCATGATGTCACTTTGACAGACAAGTGTTCTCCTGCACCCATGAGTTACTGACCTGCCAGGACCAGCTCACCAATCCACCTCTCAGCTGCATAAACCAGTGCAAAAAAACCCAAACAACAACAAACCAAACCACCGCCATCCAACTATTGTCAATTAAAAACCCCATTTTGTGATTCGTATTTGAGAAAACACAAAACCCAAGTACTTGCTGTCTCAAGTTTAATACATAAAGCATTATCAGAAAAAAACACACTGGAAAAATGGGAATGCCACACAAAGCAGTTTGGGAGAGGGACTTAAAATGACTGATGTGAGGCTTGTTTTGTTGGAGTTTTTCACGTGCTTTCACCATTCGTCCACCTCCCGCACTCATTTCCCTTTAAAAAATAGTATTCCCCTTTATCCAGTGCCTTTGGTTGACCCTGTCAGAGGATAACACTGTATTAATAAAACAGATAGGCAAACAGACAGACCGAAACAGCGCATGACATATATCACACTCACTTCCTCCTTTGACTGGGAAAGTGTGTAGATGGAAATAACAAATTACTACATTAATTAGAATTTTGTATGTTCTTTTCTCGTGGAATGAAAATAAAGATGAGTTTGTTCTACAATGTGTATCTTAAGGCAAGACAACAGCAGATCCAAGGGAGAATCGAAACAGAGTAAATCCCTGAATACACATTTCCAATATTTCAGTTAGTGACACTCAGAGGCTCAAAACAGCTAAACTGGACACAAAATGAAGCATTCTCCACAGATTTTTCTACCAAATCCCTGAATAAACTCAGCATATAAAATAATACATTATGAGGTGTATTTTCTAACAAACATCAGCTCTTGTTTGTTAGGTCCTGTAGAAGCTCAGCAAGAGTCACTGCAACGTTAGTGCCAACTGAGAATGTGCCAGAAGGATGGAGACCACCATCTGAGGCATCTAGAGAGGCACACAGCAAGTCCGTGACCAGCTTCCCAATCACAAAACCAGTTTCTCTTCTTTTGAAACTAGCTGAATACTAGTGGGAAGACATATAAAGTATCACACACTTGAAACACCTGATGACAGCATGAGTCTGGGCCATGCAGTGCTGCCTGCCCTGATGCTCAAGTTCCTCTTGTCCTACCCCAGCTGCCACAGGGTGGTTGCATGTCCATAAGACCAAGGCAAGACACTTTTTTACTAACTGCTGAGAAGTTATTCCCCAAAAAGCAGGGACTCTCCATCTCTACACAAGGACAGATGAAGATCTAAGTCCCTTTCTGAAAACAGGCAGAGACACATTACAGAGCTCTGTCCTGGTACCATGGCCACAGCTAATAGTTTCTGAAACACAGGCCAGTCTGGGGAAGAAAATTCTGATTGTTATGGACAACTAAGTGTTTCCCTGGAGAATCAAACTTCATTCTGCCCCTAGAGATGACTTCTACAAGTTTAGGCCTCTCCATTAAGTGAGACTTGCCTGAGGTAGCCACTAACTGCATGTTCCACAGACACCAACCTCTAACTTCTAACAGGAGTGTCTGCAGTGTGGTGGGTGTTTGTGAAGAGAAGTTACTGGGATGTGTTCTCACGCAGAGCATTCAGCAGAGCTAGATGCTTGGAGTCACACACTCCAGATAATTTTCAGTTTAATCTCATGGAGGTTCTGACTGAACCCTGCTTCTGACATTGCCATAATTAGAAGTGGTTTTAACAACATTCTTCTTATTTAGCATTTTTGTGTGCAATTAATAACCTGGGCTAAAAATAGTGCTTATGTAGATATACAGTGCACTATGAAACCCAAGATATTTTTTAATAAAGTGTTTCATTTGAATACTTCATTGAGGTCATGTGGAGCATCTGTCTCTTTATATGGATAATCGAAGCAAAGAGGAATCCATCGTGATAACATGCAAATAAGTATGGTGCATTCATACGAGACCAAACACTGAAGTAATGAAAAGGAAGGAAAACTACACAGCAGGACAGATATTTCCAGCATTAATGTAGCATTTTCACCTGCTGTGCAGATGCAAATTCTGTGTACATGAATTAACACTTGTTCTTATTTGTTTTCTCACCTTCTTTATAGAGCAGAAGCCCTACGTGCAGCTTTACTTTCAACTAATACTAAGAAGCATCCATAGATGCAAATATTATTTCCATCTCTACCCACATGTGGAAAATGTGGTTGTTACATACAGTTCCTGGGGGAAAAAATGTAAAAAGTTATGTAAAAAAAAGTAAGATAAATGTCTGTTGAACTGTCAGCCTTTTATCACTAAAATACCTTTTAAAAAATGCCTCTGAATGCTCACCCAAATACCAGTAAGGTCTAAATCAATTTAATAATAGAACTTTTATACTTGCTGCTTAAGCAAAGCTCAAATAGGGAGCTCCTGGACTTTATGTAGGTAGAGACTGGTCACTGATTTCCTGTCTTAAAATTTTGTATTAACATTCTCTTAAGATTAATACTAGCCTGAAAACAGTCCTGCATGTGCAACTGGGCTGTGCCTTTATTTTAATCATCACTCCTCTTAGGTTTTAACTAATTTCGCACAGACAAGATTTCTCAAGTATATTTCTATTTTCATGGTAACCAAATTTGGTTTAGTGATAAAGCAAACATTACAAAATGAGATGATTCTGAGAAAATAAAATTAAATCATTATCTAAACATACCAATGACAAGCGGGGTATTGTCAAAGTCACAATTATCACAATAAACCTAGAACAGACAAGTAAACAGCAGACCAGGCTATAAGGAGGATTCAGTGCCCTACTCCACTGAACTGATGCCACTCAGGCAAACCCCATTCTATTTTCTCCACCACAAAGGTTTCCTGCAGAACATAGTTTAGCACCACACTTGGTAGAGTGTCTTAGAAGTCTTTTCCAACCAAAACGGTTCTGTTTCTATTTTCACCTTCTCCTTTAATACAATTGTTGCACAGAAGCATCGCTAATACCAGTTGTACCACATCGCACTTCTTCAGACCAACCCCTCCTCTGGCGCAGCGCTCACACACCCAGTGGAAGAGACAAGGTTTGCAAAGTTGTCACTTACGGTCTCTGAGCGCCATTTCCTTCCTCTTTGTTGTCTCCATCCATTGTGGAGTACAGCAGCAGGATCCTGGTAGCTCAGTAGGGTTTTGCGTAACAACATGATACAGCAGAGAGCGATGATTCCAAACCCCCTACTGTACTTTGAGACATGCTTCCAGTCAACACAGATGTTATGAGCAACCTACCACATATGGAAGGCCCAGCTTGGCACCTCACTCTTACAGGTTAATTTTTAGTGCATTTCAAAGCAGCTCTAAGAAAAACTCAATCAGTTACGCTGTGTCAGTTTATATCAGAACATGCATCGTAATTCACTCAGCTCAGCAAGTACAGTCAAAGTGTTCTCAAATCTCAGGTATTCTTAGGAGAAGCAGTGACAGAACAGTCCTGATGGTCTTTGTTCTGCTAATGAAGAGGAAAAAACCTCGGAAGAAGTTTTTGTCAGTGAGTGTATTAGTGAACAGACTGTACCACAGGAAACTTCTGTAACAGATAATTCTGTCTTTCTGCTTTCTTAAGCCTGACACAAAGCTGGAGTAATTAGGGTGATAAAGTCTAAGCAGCCCCAGTAAATTCAGCTCAATCTGGTATCACCGCGGTTGGGATACTTATTTGCATGTTTAAATTACTCAAGTGACTAATTGTATAATTTCCTTTTCAATTGCTGAATGCCTTACTTCTGAAATTAGTCCCCTGAGAGGCAGAGGCACAGTGCATGGTGCTGTTAAAGGTAAAAACTTGTTATACTTTAGAAGATTATCATAATATCTCATACATTATTTCCTATTTAATAAAAATTTAATTGTGCATATAATTTGATAATTTAATACCAATAATTTGTTACATAAATCTAGAATGCATTCATTTGGGGTTTTTCTTGGGAAAAAAAGTTACAGTCAAAGCTCCTGTGAATAAACATTCTTGTTACTACAATACCCAATGCAGCCATACTTTGCCTGCAGTCTTCCTAAATGGGACAAAACTCACACCCAGTGAAGTCCTGCTTTGGTTAATGGTTGGACTAGATGAGTTTAAAGGTCTTTTCCAGCCTAAGCAAAATCATTCTATGATCATAGCCTTTTATTGTCACTCAAATGTCCAGCCTTCCAATTCCTGCTGTGGAGGATGCAGAGCATGGAGAAAAGCCACCCCACTTTGTTAATGAAATTCCGATGGTGCTCCTTGGGCACATCTTCAACACAAAGACAAGGAAAGACCACAGAAAGTCATGACAAAAATAAAGAGCATTTTGTTGCCGTCAAAGGCAAGAGTCTTTCCTGCTCCTTTTCCATTGGTGGGCAGTTCTCAGGAGAAAGCCAAATCTTTGGAAACACTACAAACAGTGATGACAGCAAACAAGGACTTTTCTGCATAAGCTGACTCATTATGACCTTCCAAAACGTCAGATTCCAAATTCTGTGCCAAAAGCCACACTCAACATTTATTTCCTCGGGCAGGGACAAACCTGCAGCAAGTTGAAGTGTTCAATAAATTGCATGGGGAATGGTGATTTGCTTGGTTTACAAAACAGATAAAGGAGGCCTTCACCAGTAAGGAAGACACTGACACTGTCATCCTTGTTTCTCTCAGGTTTGTACAATGGATCTTGGAAAACTTAAATCTGTCAGGGTTTCCTAATAACTCGTCTCAATCCTCGTATGAGTGTGGGATACATCCATACATCCACCTCCTTGCAGCAACTGCAGGTTTGCAGCACTGACCTCTCAGCTCACTTCACCCAGGTGCTGTGTGAAGATGCTAGTAACAACTGCAAATGGCTTCTTAAAACATCATTATAAGCACCGGAAACATCCCATTCTGCTACATCATTGCCGATTACCATCTCTGGCAAACCAGCCTCTCCGCTGGCTCGTTGATGTGCAAACTGGTTTCCATACCCTGGGGCTCGGGGTTGGGGGGGTAGGGAGGAACAGCGATCTCAGGAACCTCCTAATGAAAGTAAAAATAAGTCACCAGGCTCACAGGGATGACAAATTAATTATCTTCTGGAAAAATTATGGGACCATTTTTTTCTCATATGTTCTACTGACACATTATTCCTTTCCTGTTTTCTGACTTGGTTCTCTGTGGACCCATCAACATCTCCAAAGTCAACAAGGAACACTATTAACAGTTCTATGCCTCACTCTCACATCTGCTGCTCAGATAAAATCTGCTCTAGATAGATAAAACATCCAAACAGCAACAGGCTGTGTATGAACATTGTATTAGAACTAGCCCCCTGTACTTCCTGCTTCACTGCACCCCTGTTTAATACCCTCATTCTTTATTTCATTCTAGTTTTTATATTTCTAGTTTCTCTCGCCAAATATAACACCAGCATATAGTAAAGAGAGCCTGTTTCTGGTAAATTCATTTCTACTGTACTGGTCTAGAGCTCAGGAAGACATTATCTGAACACAGCAGTGACATAAAAGTTCAAAAGCCCTGAAATTTTACAGTGCTTATACACTCTGCTTCAAAACCAAAACAAGAGCAATGACCACTTCTTCCTAGTCTGAGCAAGTCCTGCACCTTTGTGCCCAGCAGCAAGTCTGATGCACTTTTTGCTAAAACACACTCATCAAGAGTGATTGCGTCACTAGAAATGGAAAAACAGGCTGCATTTTGTTTTAGAATCACAGAAGATCATTGAGTCCTACCATTTTCTAACTCCACCAAGTCTGCTGCTAAACAATGTTGCTCAGCATCACATCTCTGCAGGTTTAAAAAACCTCCAGGGATGGGGATTCAACCAGCTCTGTGAGGAGCCTGTTCCAGTGTTTGAGAAGCCTTTCAGGGAAAAAAATTCTTTTAACTTCCAACCTAAACCTCCCCTGGTGCAACTTGAGGCCATTTCCTCTTGTCCTATCACTAAGATGAAGAACCCCCACCTGGGCTCAACCTCCTTTCAAGGAGTTGCAGAGAACCAGATGGTCTCCCCTCAGCCTTCTCTCCAGGCTGAATAACCCCAGTTTCCTCAGCTGCTCTTCACAAGACTTCTGCTCTAGACCTTTCACCAGCTTCACTGCCCTTCTCTGGACTCACTGCAGCACCTCAATGTCCTTCTTGGAGTGAGGGGCCCAAAACTGAACCCAGTACTCCAGGTGTGGCCTCACCAGTGCTGAGTACAGAGGAATGATCCCTGCCCTGTTTCTACTGGCCACACTCTTGCTGATCAAAGCCAGGATGATGGTGGCCTTCTTGGCCATCTGGGTACATGCTGGTTCCTCTTCAGCCACTGCTAACCAATGCCACCAAGTCCTTTTCCCCCAGGCAGCTTCCTGCCACTCTGCACAAAGCCTGGAGATTTCACAGGGCTGTTGTGACCCAACTGCAGGACCCAGCAGTTGGCATTGTTCAATCTCATACAGCTGGCCTCAGCCCTCTGCATTGCAAATCCAAATCCTCAGAGATTTCCACCCTCATACAGGCACTAAAGCATGCACATTTCTCCCATTAGCTCT
This sequence comes from Ramphastos sulfuratus, assembly GCA_013399055.1. Taxonomy (NCBI): domain Eukaryota; kingdom Metazoa; phylum Chordata; class Aves; order Piciformes; family Ramphastidae; genus Ramphastos; species Ramphastos sulfuratus. The sequence goes on along the minus strand of WBNM01018116.1, from coordinate 44,354 downwards.
CTGTACACTGACTGAAGCATTATTTTTCTCACATGAAAATGAACTTTTCCTAGAACATTGTTTTTGCAGGACTACACTCACTGCCTCATGCAAAAGTCACTACAGTGCACACAGCAATCTTCTGAAACTTGCTGCTTGAAAACTGACTTCTATGTCTGAAAAGCTTATGTGCAGCTTTACTGTCACATACAGATGACCCTACCAAGTGTATCTATTTTCTGTAAATTTAAATTAGTTGTATAATTTTTATTTCAGTTTCCAACTTGCTGTGGTATATTAGCATATTAAAATTAACTCTGCAGGCTGTAATCACTTTACCTTAATAAAGCAACTTACCAAAGCAAATTTGATAAAATTCTAGTACCCCCTTGTGGTGTTACCTTCATACCCCAACAGAACAGTTCTTAATATTATAGTCTAAAAAACTCTTCCTCTCTGAAGCTCAGCAGATAACTAATTAACCTTTTCTAGAATCCTATGAGCAAAGGGAAAATCAAAAGGACTGTCACCAGCAGCTGAGAACGGATGAGCTAGAATGACATTTGGCCATGAGCTGAGAAATGATCTTTAGTAAAACTTCACACATTTTTACATTCACAAATGTAGCAGAGATCACTTTAATATGGAAACAGCAGCTGGGTAACTGTCTCCACAATGCAACAATAGTAAAGAATACTTTACATTAAAAAAACCCACAACCAAACAACAACCAAAAACCACCACACCAACCACACATATACACACAAAAAAACCACACCAAAACCCAACCAAACCTGAAAACCAATCAGCTTATCAGTCACCAAAGTCATTTTAGAGTTCACCACTCAGTGATTATATCCCACCTTGCACAGTGGTCCCCCTCACTGAATTTAAATTACTCTGGCCCTTTGATCCAAGGCCCCTCTGAAGAACTCTTCAGTCTTCCTTTCTTTGATACTTCTACCCATATATACACCCCATTCTTCTCTTGCCTCAAGAGACTCTTCTGAAAACAAAAAGTAACAATAGATATTTGAAGCAGGATTAAAAAAAAAGGAGTTTTCTCTTTTGTTACTATTTTGACTCCAAACAGGTGTGGGATCTCTTGCAGTTACAACACCCATCTCTCCTGAAAGTACTATACAGGTCTATCCTGTTTCAGTATCAGCACCCTTTAAACCCTACAGATTGACAGCCACAGGCCCAGTCACATTCTCCTTTAGAACAGAGGTGCCCACACTTCACCCTTCCCAACACCCAGCCAGCATCATTAACACCAGCAGGGTAACACCAAAGCCATTAAGCATGAAGAAATTCTTTAGATGCCAGGTGCCTTGAATTTTGTGTGCACATGTACAAACAAGATGCACTTTAAAAAGACACTATAATGATAATTGAGGCTTTAAAACAAACAAAAAAAAAATCAAGACACGATTACTCCATTTTCTTAATCATAGAATCACAGAATGGTTAGGTTGGAAGGCACCTCAAGGATCATCCAGTTCCAACCCCCTGCCATAGGCAGGGACACCTCCCACTAGTACAGGTCACTCAAGGCCTTGTCCAACCTGGCCTTGAACACCTCCAGGGAGGGAGCATCCACAATCTCCCTGGGCAACCTGTTCCAGTGTCTCCCCACCATGATCATATGGTAATAGTTTCAATCAGTATTTGGCCAGATTCAACTAAAAAAAATATTTACATTAACTTACTGGCATACTAATATATTCCTAGATGTATGCTGATGTTTAATCTACACAAGAAAATGACCGAACTGCGTATAACCTAACACAGGTAGGATGGCAGAGCTGAAAAGGATCATGCACTGCATCCAACAAGTTCTGGTGTTCCTCTGGGAACAAGAGGATTTGAGACACTTAGAAGGAGAGCAGGTACATGTTCAGGAACACATATGCATTTCAACAGCCCCTGCCAACAGAGTGAGTCAGTCAGTTGGAGGTCTCTGCCAGGGGGACAGGCTTTCCAGAATACAGAAATGTTACAGAAATTAATCTGTGAAATAATAATGACATGGAGAAGAAAGGAAGGGGCAAGGGAAAATGAGAAGGCTCTCTCCCCCAAGACCTGGATTAGATTGGTACCCCCACTGGCTAAGCTGGGCATATGCAGTCAGATTTGGGCAGAAAAGGAGAAGACGTGCAGATGAGGGACCATTCTGGAGGAGAAAGGAAAAGAAGCCAGCAGCAGATGCCAGGTTGAGCAGAGAGCAAGGAGCAGACCAGCCACATACCTGCTGCAAGCTGCAGATTCACTTTGCAGCACCCAGCACAAGCTGCTTTCATGGCATCAGTGGTAGCTACAGGAGAAATCCATCTCTCAGGAGAAGGTACAGAAAACAAATGTGACATGTCTATTACAGATGTTTTGTTACAACATAATTAACACAGCACTGAGAACAGCACTAAATTTGGACTATAAAAGCAGACCAAGGCTACATAGGATTTGTAATTGCCCAATATTAAAGCCTTGACACAGAGTAAATACATTTTAAGCTCCTGTTAGTTATGGAAACAGTTTTGGAAGACTGAAATGCAGCACCAATAAAGCCTTTGTAAATGCTATCCTAAAATACATGTTCTCTGAAAGAAAATAGTTGCCACAGGAGGTTTGTTTTATTGTTTTCCATATTTTTCCATATCAAGCTTACAGAGAAATGGTGCAAACCCACTTTTGTCTGCTGGAAGAAGGTGTTACTGCATTATTCTCAAATAGTGACAAATGGGGTATCAGGACCAGTAGAGGTGGTGAAGTCTCCTACTAAAACCAGCAGTGTTTGTGTAAAAGAGGAGCAGCCATGTTGGTGGCAAAGTATGGAAGAGGATTTCTCCAATTTCTGCTGGTCCCAGCATCTTTCACAGGGGCTGCTGCTCCCACAAAAGGAAGCCATTTAAAGCACATTAGTGGGTGGTATATCATGTTCATGGCAAAAGTCTGTTGACACAAAACCATGCTCAATCTGGGTAACTCTTCGAGTATCCAGACTAGACCAGGAAGTCCCCCATCAGTGTCCATCTTATATCAACTACTGCTTCACCGCTCTCGGAGTCTAAGCCTGGTGCCCACTAACATTCAACCTGTAGATTCCACCGCACTGAGGTTTCTCAGAACTGGGCTTTCTCAGAGATGCTCTCCAAGGACTGGTAGTCAGCACTTCAGGTTTTGTCAATAGCTGTGCCCCTGAGAGCAATGAAGTGATTTGCTCTTTCCAACTGTAATTCTGTGCCTTCACAATGATTACTGTGACATCTGATGGACCTTTGTCCTGTCTCCCAAATTCAAAGTCCCAAGGAGACACCTCACGTCCCCAACTGCACACAAAAACCTCATAGATCCTGAGCAGTCTGTGTCATTCTGCAGCCCTGACAACAGGCCAATCCTCCAGCAGCAGGAAGACTCATGTGGGACAGGCTTAGCACCCACAAGTTCTGATGTCCTCCTGAACCTGAAGACAGGCTGCTGGGACAATCTATTTGAACAATCTTACAGACAGCCCAGACATGGCTGTTAATTCCCAGCTATTTTAATCCCATCATCTACCAAGTGCCACACATCATCTTCCATTATGACAGAAGCAAGCAAAATTAACTACCCTGCCCATGACAATGGAAGTTTTCCGCAGACCAAACTGCATACATTCCTGGTGTCTGACTGCAGTTTAAGAATGGAAAATAGAAAAAGTCTGAAAGAAATATACTGAAGGAAATTTTACTCAGGCAAGAGAGGATCTGCTTCTTAATATCCACAAGCCATCAAGAATTTGTCAGCCAAATCTTATGGACCAGGACAGACGGCACATGTTAATTCTTCTTCCCTACAGGAGTAATGAAAGCATCCTGGCTTCAGGATGGACTGGTTTAATTCTGCTTCAGCACTCGATTCTGCCTTTCATTTTCCTACTGCCTTTCTGAAATTCCATGGAAAGACATTGTTGTTAAACAGCAGTGAGTGTTATTCTCACAGCAGTGTACACTAATAGTAATTCAGTGCAGTGTCAGGGAAGGCTGTGAGCTCTCAGCTGAATTTATTTGAAAAATAAAGTTTGTTTCTTTGCTCAGAGATCTTTACTTAAGTCAGCATGGAACTCTTGTAAAAGATAACTACCAATAAGTCACAACTACCCATGGAACAGCCTTTTTATTTTATTTTTTTTTAATTCTTGCTCACCATGACAACATAATAAATGAGCCTCAAGAGACCAGAAGTGCATAACTATTTAAAATTTTGTATTTTATCTTTCATTGTATGCTTCCAGACATAACATTCATGAGCTATTTTTTAAAGCCCTCTCCAGTGTCTCCAAGTGAAACACTCCAATCTTCAACTGTGATACACAATACTCAGAAATACATCTTCAATTGTGATTCTAGGTAAGAGTTTACAAAACTAGGCTTACAGTATTTTTGTGATCCGTTAATAATTACTCGCTGCTGTAAAAGCAAAGCAACAAGGCAACAGTTTCAACATCTGCTTTTTCAATTTGTGTTTTGAGTTCTGCTGGATGTCTCTGTATTCTTTCATACATGACTAATAGGAAAGATACAAGACTAATAGGAACCATAACTGCAACTTCACTTACGGTTGGTTTCAGTTAACAGATGGTCTTTAAACTATCCAACATAAAAGCATTCATTTTAGAAAAACTGACCCCAAAACTGCTTCATAAAATAAAGTATTTCCATTTTTTTTTCTCCTCAAAGCTTTAGGATCTTTCAAAACACTACAGTACAAGAGGCCCCATGGTTTAAAAAAAAGAAAACAAAAACCCAAAACAAAACAAAATACTGCAAACTACACTTACGATTTCTGACTTTAAATATCAGAGACTGACAATTTTATAATAGAAGCATCAGAAGTAACATACAGAGGTATACAAAAAGGTGGCTCACCAGACTATCTCATTTCTCGCTAAATTTCAAGTTCCAACATATAACTAGAGCAAAGTGACCTGCCAAAGCCCCATGCTCCCACTGGCTGCCATGGTAGGTCAGCCAAATCTTAAGTGCTCCACAAGTTAGTGCAGCAGCTGTGGTAGGGTTTTCTGGCTGTTGTCAAACTGGGTAACTACCACAAGTCAGCCACAGAGAAACATCACGTTTAATTTCTCAGTCATATGCTTTCATGGGCATATGAACCAGGGCGATAACAGTATCGGTCCTACTTCCAAACTATTTAATGTAGAATATAATGAGTGAAAAACTGTCCCACATGCCCCCTGTACAGTTGAAGAGTGTTTACTAAGAGCAATAAACAAGTTTGGCAAGACCTGTGTTTCCCCACAGCTCTTATTCTGACAACAGCCCTACACATTTGCTCTGCTCTAACACTTATCTACAACCCTGCTGCTGAGCACAGGCCAGGAAAGAGAAGCAGACAGAGCTACCTCAGGCCCTTTGGTCAGTGATTTTGTCCATAAACACCACATTTGAGAGCTACATGGTCTATGAGCACACTCAGCTTACAGCACAGCTCTTCTTATAGGTCTGTCTATAAAAGAAACCAAGAATAAACCCAAAGAAACAGCTATTGTCCAAAACGCCTCCCAAGTCCATCCATCACCATGTGCCTGACTCAGGGACAAATGGGTGCTGCTGCAGTCACAAGGGCACGAGAGCGTGGTGCTCATTTCAATACAAAGGAAGTTAACACCACTGACCTTCTTTGGCCTCACTCCTCTATATGCTGTGACAGTAGCCCAAGCAAAGCCAAAACATCCTGAGCAACTTCACAGTTTTATATCTACAATTAACGATTATTATAGTCAACATTATATTGGAAAATACATTTTGCGAGTCTGTTCTACTTCGGTGGTGCCTGTGCAACATAACTGGAGCTCACAACTTCCAGCAGCTGACTAGAGAAAGCAGCAGCACATTTCTCCCAGCAAGAGCCTGCAGATGGCAGCAGTTTTTATATTGGGGGGGGGGGGGGGGGGGCTAATGCGTGAATTCCTCA